>DWMY01002252.1:0-12183 GCA_018249775.1 Heliconius hecalesia formosus
GCCGAATTCTGGAGGCATTGCGTGTTGAGTGGCAGAACTCAACGCCGCGCTTAACCTCGACATCAGAGCGAAGAAATGGAAATATAAATTTAAGTAAATATTTCATCTCCTCGAGTGGGGATCGAACTCACAACCAGTCGGTCTTGCAGTCATACCTTGTGCCGCTGCGCCACGACTGGCCTCATTTCTATCCACGAAACTAAGAAATTTTCACAGACACCGCTATTTGTAAATTATAAAAAACAAAAAGTTTTTCTATTCACTTGTATACTCTGAGCCAATAATTTTAAAAAAATAATTTGATGATAGCTATATATTTGTTTGCCGATTCAAAAGTAATGAACCCTTAACAACTGACGTAATTACGTGATACTACCACTGACGTACGTACAACATAAATGGAATGGAATACTTGTGCTTATTATTTTTTTATTTTATTAAGCATATTTAGTATAAAATAAAGATAATAAAAAAAACAACATTAATTGCCGCAGATAAGTATTTATTAATCAACAACCACAATAGTACCCGAATTGACATAGATATTTTTTGAAAATTTTACAATAAATATTTCTAAAGTAAGTATATTAACAAGTTACACATTAAGAACATGTTTAATTACAAAAAAATACAATTGTAACAAAAGTAAAATTAAGACACTTTTTAGCAACAGTTGTTGCAGGTCAATCTTGGTAACGACGTTTGTGTTTAAAATGCATGTAGGAATTGTTAATTATTACAATTTTTTAAGTTCATAGCTTAATTGTCCAATTCCCATCGCCTTAGATCACCTTGCCTAAGATACGGCTACTAAGACTCGAGAATTTATGTTAAAATTGCAACGTCGTGTAGCTTTCTCAAAGATTATACATAATTGTAAGTCGATCTGATGAATCATAATTTGATAGTATCAAGGAATTGGCAGCAAAACATGTAAAATCCTATAAACTACCACTGTTTTGAATTTGATTTATAAAATATTATTTATTCATATGCTTTCGAATGCTTTCTATTTTTTGTAGTAAATTTTAAATAAATAAAAATAATAGAGATCTCACTATTTAAACGCTATTCTTGCGTTTAGTAATTAAACTATTGGTGTTGAATAAAACAAATACGTAATATTTTTTTAAACATTGAAAATGAATTTCATTTTTTGTTTACTTAAAACTTTATTTCAAAAAGCATATTATATTATTTAAGAAAGTCCTGCTATGTGCAGGATACAGCGGGAAGATAAAAAAAATGGCCTCAAGGTCAATATCAAACAGTTTTATCCAAAATTAGAAGTTAAAGTTACCGCCTCAACCCTGAGAAGAATTGGCTCAAAAAACTCAACCAATTTTTTTTCAAATCAATTTATATAAAAATTGCATACATTTAATTCTATGATATCAAAGGCTGAAAGCAAATTGATTCACATGATGTTTGTAGAGGGATCGAATATCAAAACAAAGTTTATTGGCATTGTTATGTTTGTGTTTGATCTTCTATTGCGGAAACTTCAGCTATGATAGATATTACATTGTTTCCCTTTCAAATTTTCAGATGAGAATTGGTCTATTATAAAATGCTTACAGTGGTGCATTTTAATATCTTTAAACATATAACTTCACGCTGTATCCCGCATATGGGATGGCCTACCATCCCATATGCGGGATACAGCATAAGTAATTTATTGTAAAGAAGGTAATCTATTATTCTACATTTTCTGTCCAATTTTTTAATACATTACATGTTGAGTAGTGGTACTCAACGCCGCGAAAATTGTAAATAGTCTTATTTAATATCTACCGTTCGGAAGCCGTCGTGGCCCGGCGCAATGATATAACTATAAACGCGACGGTTGTGAGTTAGATCCCTCTCTCGGGACTAGGAGGAGTAAAATATTTAATAATTTCATTTTCTCGCTTTGGTACTGGGCTGAGCGTGACCTTGAGTTCCGCCACTCAATATGCAATACCTACGCTATACAATCTATAAAAACTAATATAACCAGCAATTTCAGACACCCCGTGAGGCTTCGCAATATAACAGTAACGATCTCGCCACAGCTCCTTTAGGAAGAATATTTATCAAAATAGAATACCTACATGGGAGAGGAAACTATATTTAATTTTTAAACTTGTTTCAATAAATATATATTTTAATTTTGATAGTAAAAATATATTTAAAATTACATAGCAAGAAACAATCCAATGTTCTATGTTCAATGTGTTTTTTTTTTATTTTAGAATCCGGGTGCCTATCCTTACTTTCAATTTATGATTTTTTTTTTAGATTTACGCTGTATCCCGCTCATAGAAGGCATCGGCATATCTAAAAATATTTTCTGAGGGGGGCTTGGACTTTAGCTTTAAACGTATATGTTCGTGTAAATGTTGTTTTTTTTTTATTTTCGAGTCAAATTTTATTGTAAGCAAAATTTCTGGGGTGGGCACCAGACCATTCTGAGGTGGGCACGGCACCTTACGCCCATTTCCTTTCTGCCTAGCCTAGCTGAGCCTAATTTCTTTCCGCCTACTCTGCAACATGCGGGATGAAAAAAAAATAATAAAAGTATGTGATTTGTATTTTGGCATGCAAAAGCTATATAGCACCAGTAATTTTCTGACCCAATGGTCAGAAAAATACTGCTTACTGCTATCTTAAATTAGTAAATTCGTCTTAACATTGATTCCTCTGACAATAATAGTAATGTTCCTTTTAATTTACTTAAGATTCAGAATAAAGGAAAATTAATGAAAGAATCGAACTTCCCACAAAGGTTAAACTTTAATTAGTTTCCTTGACTAGAAAAGGATGAATGCAAGAGATTAGAGCTTAACTTTATAATGAAAAGACTTTTACAAAGCTTCTTTCTACATTAGAGTAATTAAAAATTATATTGAAAGCTTATCCTATAGACTTTCACAGCTTTGAAACTGATTCCTGTCAAGATTATAATTAAATTTACTTAGATTGGCTTCTTAATTTGACAACCAGCGAAGTATTATTAAGTTAGAATTATTTGATTAACTACTGCTGTTTCCGCTCGACCGAACTTATAATTTCTCTTAGTTGACTTTTTGACTTTTTTGACTTTAGTTGACTTGCTGACAATTCCTTACGAGACCAAAGTCAAAGTCAAAGTCAAATAATTTTATTCAAAATAAGAAGTTACATGCTTCATTTTTTGAACGTCAAATAGTTTACCACCAGTTCACTAAAATTAATGCCTCAGACCTGAGAAGAACCGGCGCAAGAAACTCAGCGGGACTTATTTTTTTAAAATCAATTATACAAAATTACATTTCATGGTTTCTGACAATGATACTTTGAAATAGACTGGAGCGAGCATTTCATTCCCAAGGCGTGTTATCATTTATATAATCATTAAATATCAATGTGCTCCCGAAATGGTCCCTTGGTAAAAAGAAACATATATTTTGGTAAATATTTTTAAGATAAAGGTAAAAAGAATACCTATGTAAACAAAATATGGTTTAGCCAAGCGTAGTGCTTGGCTAAACTATATTTTGTTTCCGATAGTTACATGGAAATATGTACAAGGATATTCATTGTAAGTTTTTATAAAATTACAACCAATTTAATAAACATCTTATTTTTTGGCAATATTATTACATACATTTTATTTAAATCTTTATCATTAAATGTTACGGAAACCTTGCCAAAGTACAATCAGTGAAAATTGTACTTAAATCAGATAAACCGTTTTGAAGACAAGCATAGACAGTGAGCTGTAGTATTATTATAATTGTGAAAATTTTAAAAATAAGATTGTAATTACAATTTTATAATAAAATTATACTTTTATTTTTAAAATAAAATTGTACTTTTATTTTTAAAATAAAATTGTACTTTTATTTTTAACATTAGCACACGCTAATTGCAGCATGAAACTTATTTACAACATAAATATTTAACAGTGTAACAAGAGATAAACTTTTTACGTTTTTGTTTTAAACTTGTGCTTTTAAATAAAAACTTTAATGTTTATTATTATAAAGTTAAATGTTCTTTGTAATGCAAACACAAAAATTTCAAAAAATAAACTAAGTAGAAGAACAAATGTTTACAATTTTATTTTACCTATTTTCTTTTGGTAATGAACGTGAAGTTTGGTCCACACAAACTAGCTCTAAATTCACAGAAAAAGCTTATTCAATTTTCTACAACTTTCGTACAAACAACCACTCCTGTACAATCTTATTTTTCGACTTGAAGCCAATTGAATATATATTGTTATTTTTTTATTTTATTTTATAATAGTTTTATATACACTTGAGTCCCCTATGGCGTAGTGGGACAGTGTCTGACTCAATACGCTATAACCGTGGGTTCATTCTTATTAAATTTAGTTTTTTGTTTCTTTTTACACAAGTTACACATTTTATGGAGTACATAACTAATTATTAAAACATATTTTATTCTAAATATAATTACATACTTAAATACTCAAGTAGCCCATACAAAGTGCGTGGCAGTCAAAAAGAACAAAAATATTTTTTTGTGGTTTCCTTTATACATAAAGTACTGTGAGTTTCCCTTAAATATTTACTAAATCCCGCATAAACTTTCAACAACTTTCCACTTTGACAACTTTCTGTGACGCGTACACCGCAAAAATATCGATATTATACATCAAAGCGATTGATGTGGCTTAACAATTTATAATTATTATAAAACACATTCCATACAATACTTGGAGGCCAGTCGTGAGGTAGAGGCACTAGTGTATGACTGTAGACGCGATAGGTTGTGGGTTCGATTCCCACTAGAAAATTAAGTATTAAATATTTTCGACTCGATTTCCCCGATTTAGTATTAAATATTTTCGACTCGATTCCCACTAGAAAATTAAGTATTAAATATTTTCGGCTCTTTGCCTCGACGCTCTGGCGTCGAGGCAAAGAGCGGCGTTTAATTTCGCCACTCAACACGCAATGCCTCTAGAAATAGTCGGAAAGTGGGGAGTGGAGTATTTTGACACTGGGCTCCCTCTGCCACATGCGAGATATAGCGTGAAGCTAAAAGAAAATCATATAATGGGTAGTTTTTAAATATATTTTGGATAAAATCGTTTTTAATACTAAGTATTTTTTCTATAAAAAAGTCAAATAATGTGGTAATAATGGCGCATTTTCAATCTCATCAGAAATGCCACACTAAGACGTCAAGGGATCACTAAAGCGATCATATGGTTTGCACCTCGTCTCTTTGAAAGGGTGGCCTCTAGTACATGCCGTCGTAGTCTGTATATCCGGGCTTCCTCCCAAGGCGCCCACAGCGTAAATGATTTAGAGGGCACTGTGCAAGCCTAACACGAATTTCAAAGAGATGCCGGTTGAATAAATGTATATATACTTTTTGCTTTTAGGTGGAAAAAAAAGAGAAAAAATGCAAAGAGGGTTTTTTTAGTCACTTTTATACTTGCTTCCCATTAAGACACTTCTGTTCCCAACTTTCCGCCAAACGAAGAATTACGTCTTAAGTGGCGTATCTCAACGCTGCGCTTGGTCTTGTCACCAGATCGGGGGGTCTTAACACTATATTCCCTCTGCCTACCCCGCTGTGTGCGGGATACAACGTGAAGCTGATAAAATAATTTAAAAAAACACAAAAAAACTAGATTTCTCATTAGGAGTTCGGATATTATGTTTTTGTTTTGTACGTAAGGTAAGGCAGTTGAAGAATAATAAAGCAAAGAAAAGAATAATAAAGCCTACTATAAAAGTACCGACTCTAGTCTTACTAGGGCCATAATAACCTGTTATTAATACTTATATTTTTTTATGCTTCAAGCTGTATTCCGCACATTACAGGGTAGGCAGAGAGGACTTGAGAACTTAGTGTTAAGACACTCTGTTCCCATTAATAACTTTCTTCACCGCCGAATTCGGGAGGCATTGCGTGTTGAGTGGCGGAAGTTAATACGTTGCTCCGTTACCAAAACGTGGAAATGGAAATATTAATTTTTTCTATTTCCTCGAGTGGTAATCGAACACAACCCATCATGTTTACTGCTGCACGCTTATGTCCCTGCGCCACGAGCTTCAGATAATGGCTTTTGGAAGCCATTATCTGAAGCATCATTGGTGATGATTTTTGATTATTCTCATACTACCACTATAACATACAAAAACACGAATGTAGTTTTTATCCAAATAAAAGTATTTTCGATCAGTCTATTTCCATACTAAGGGCGGCCCGAGCACTCTTTGTTTAAGTAAACGTTCTCTCTACGTACCGTTATTAAAATTTTCCTTTATTTCTTATTCTTCGATGGCCTTAAGCTATATCTAAAATGAGAAAGTTGTCGTATGGATATTGTATATGACGATTTTCATTAGAATATGTTTTTTTTAAGTTATCTTATTCTTATTTGAGCGAATCCTTAATAGAAAATTGAAATATTTCTTGTATAAAATTATTTAATTTAATCTCGAGCTTTTATTTTATAAATATTGTTATCGCATTCAATGAATGGATACCAATATTTTTAAAATTTATAAAAGTGCTATTTTTAGCTGCCAAGAAGAACGTGCTCAGCTAGTAAAGACACGTCGAACGAGGGGGGGGATCTCAGTTGAACTTCGAAAATCCAATATCAAAGATACTGGGAGAAGTAACGTAAAAAGCTTGAGGACCCTTCGGAGGGCATGATGACAGTGGACGAGGCGAAAGAGGTATGTCAAGATCGTAGCGTTTGGCTATCCATTCTCTCTGACTACCCCGCTAAGGATAGTGTGAACGTAAGTTAAGTCAATTATAAAAGAACTGTAGTAGTGGAACAGCATCTGACCGTCAATTGTAGTTCGATTATCTTAAGAGAGATTGTATTATTTGCTTTTCCACGTTTGGATACAAGATAAAGTATTTCGTTAAGTTACGCCACTCCTCGAAACCTCCTCCTCGAAAATTCGGCAGAAAGTGGGAAATGGAGTGTTTTAACACTTACTTCCTACCCTGCTATTTGCAGGTTACAGCGTGAAGCTGTGTATATGTCTGCATACTTCGCTATATAGATTTCGCTAGCAAGTTTCTGTGATATGAGTATCTGGTGAAAATTAGCTTTTCTCTGGTTACCCCATTAAATATGATAAATAAGAAATGAGAAAAAGACACAATCTAACAATTGCTGTCAAAATTGACGTCAGTTATTTAAAATGATGTTCTCTACGGGAATATCGACGATATCGGGTGCGGATCACGCAGCTTTATTGAATTATTCATATAAGGATTTTGCATTTTGATGAGGACCTTTAATAAATACGTCAAACGACGCACTTGTAGATGCAGTGCCACTCGATATGCAAAAGTTATGAATAAATCACGACGAACCTGGCTTTGTATTTGATGTTTTGCTTACAATTTTCGTTCTCAATTTTACTCGTATCAATACTAGATTTGATTTTTAGTAGGTAATGCGTTAGTTATCTTTTTGAGTGTCGGTATTCTTTGAGGTTTGGCCGTACAACCATCGCATTCAGTCAAGTATAAAAACACACTGTGAGGTGTTCAATATTACAGCTATACGTATTTATTATTTTTTTAGCATCTGCCTACCCTGCTGTGTGCTGTACACTCAATAGAGCGGCGGAACACAAACACCGTGCATTGCCTCGAAATTACCAGAGCGAAGAAAATGGAAGTATAAATATAAATATTTAATTTCCTCGATTGGTAATCGAAATCACAACCGGTCGCGTGTACACATTTTGTACCCCTGCGCCACGAGTGACCTTAAGCTATACACATATTATTACAATTAATTTTTTACTCATTTTCTGTATAGATAAGTTTGTTATTTTATGTTAATGTTATTTTATGTTTGCAATGAGACTTAAATGAATTAACTTTAGAATTACGTAATAATCCTCCGAGTCGTGCAAGATGCTCTAATTAACTTAGTATGTACGTAGTAGAGACTGACGGAGCCACTCGAATAGTGGAATTGAGCTGTTTATTTAGTTAGCCAGTGCTCGAGGGTATCTTTTGACGATGCTATAGTGACTGGCTTTTACTATGTGTTCTCTTCTTTAGATTACATTTCTTTTTCTTGTGAGACTTTGTAAATATATACAAATTTAAAGTTTTACTCAAATTCTGTATATTTTTTTTTTATTACATGCGTGGCAGGCAGAAGGAAGCTGGTCTCCGTTTTCCGGCAAATTTGTGAGGCTAAATTTGAAATGAAATTATGGTGTTAATTTATGGTGGTGGTGTTAATAATATTAGCTAATATCCCAAATTCAATTATTTTATTATGAATGTACGAATGGAATGGCTCCAGTATTCGGGGGAAAGTGGGGAACTGAGTGTCTTCCCTGCTCTATGCGGGATAAAACGTGAAGCTGATAAAAATAACGCTTATACGTACACATGTATTAAATTTTAAGACTTCGTTTAAGCATACATTATCAACTTACAAATAAATTTCACCCACACACAATATCCCCAGCCGTCACTCAACTCGTAATGCTTCGAAAATTCGACGAAAAGTGGGGAACAGAGCGTCTTAACACTAGGTTTCCGTTGCTAACTACACGCGGGATACAGTGCAAAGCTAAAAAAAATTATATTATAAAGGACGATAAAAAAAACTGTACGATCGTCAAGTCAACTACTATTTTCGTGATTAAAATATTTAATTTTCACTAGATAATATAAAATCATCTTAAAATAGAACATAAAACCAAAATGAAATATGAATATGAAATTAAAAGGAATTTTAGTGAACATTTTATAGTTTGCTATTGCAAGACCTCAAGGCAGGGACAATAGACTATCAGCCGGTTCTATATTGTAGAAGCGCCGTACACTGTAGAGGCACTGAATAGACCACTGACGAACAAGATTGACTAACAAACCGAATTACTTTAAGTGGAAGTGGGTTCAATTTTTAACGTTAATAACTAAAGTGTTTTTTATTGTGTACATTTTGTAGCTTTATAGATATCATTTATAAGAATATTAGAAATGTTTTTTAATTATTATAGTTGCATCTTTCAAATTTGCTAAATTAAAATTCCTAACATCTCTTTTATATTTTGAACAAAACCAGAGTATACATATTTAACCTCATTTTCCAACTTCGGACGCCCAAGGAAGCTATAGTTGGATGTCGTGATGCAGAATATGATAGCCAATGGACCAAACACCGAGGTTGTTGACGGCCATGCAAATGGAGTAGATTGATTAGGAAAGCAGGCCCAAGTCAGGAAAATCGGGACCATGGGACCAGAAGAGAAGACAAGAAAAAGAAACACCGAGAAGATATTTAATTACATTTTATACACAGGAAACATTTATATCATATTTTAGAAAACTTTTATAAATTTAATGTGGAACAATACTTAAAAAATAGTAAAATTATCAAGGTGTCCAAATAAAGTTTCATACTGAAAACGTCTATGTAAAAAAATCCTATCAAAGCATTTACAATAGTATGCAAATATTATACCTCAATTTAACACGGCGTTGGGTCTCATTATCCGGAAGGTAAAGTTTGTAAATAGTCGGGAAATGGAGCATCAGTTAATTCATGTGTAAAATATCCTACCTCACAAAATGAGAGAGGTGTGTTAAGATTATAAATATAATCTTACATCTAAAATTTTAGGTTATAGATCATATTTTGAAGCTTCATACTATATCCTGCATTATAGCAGGGAAAGTAGAGACTTTGCGTGTTAACTAGTAGAATTCAACTACCCGCTTTTCTTACCAGAGTAATTAATTCTCTCGATTGAGAATAGAACCTATAACCATCGTACGTTTGCAATCATATTTTAACTCACTCATACAGTCGCACTGCGCCATAATCTATATATATAAAAGGACTTGTGCTGACTGACTGAGGTAAGACGCACGCACAGCCGTAACCGCTGTGCGTAGAAACGTGAAATTTGGGCAGATGTTTATTTTCATATTCTGGACATCCACTAAGAAGGGAATTTGAAAAATGTTAACCCTAAAGCAATAAAATAGGAGTTGAAAGTTTGTATGGAAAAAAAATTTAATCTGCACCGATTTTTATAAAATTTGAAATTCAGACTCTTAAAAATATTTCATTGCACACGTGTTTCATGGTTTTTAAGAATTCATCCCCTAAGGGTTCAAATAAGGTGTTGAAAGTTTATATGGAGAAATCTTAAAATTGCCACCGATATTTTTAAAAATTTAAATTCAGACTGTTACAAATATTTTATTGAACACATGTTACGTGGTTTTTTTAGAATTCACTCCTAATAAGCGGGCGAAGCCGCGCGCGCCCTCTAGTGAGTTTATATGAAAATTTTCATAAAAACATATCAATTTCGACAGTTGAATTATCAATTAATCAATTAATCAATCAATCAGCTTCACGCTGTATCCCGCACACAGCAGGGTAGGCAGAGGGAACCTAGTGTTAAGACACTCCGTTCCCCACTTTCTGCCGAATTCTGGAGGCATTGCGTGTTGAGTGGCAGAACTCAACGCCGCGCTTAATCTCGACACCAGAGCGAAGAAATGGAAATATAAATTTAAGTAAATATTTCATCTCCTCGAGTGGGGATCGAACCCACAACCGGTCGGTTTTACAGTCACACTTCGTGCCGCTGCGCCAAGACTGGCCTCAATTATCTTTGTTTGTAATTTTATAAAATTTTGTTTACTAAATGCCGTTCTATTTATATGCTATTGATACAAGCTTACACAGATACAGAAAAACATTATTTTTAATACAAAACGTTAAAAATACAATTTTTCAACCGTCCATTTGTATACAAAAGAAAGGTAAGTGCTCCTTTTTGTAGTAAATGTTGTCTCTCATTCCGCGTTCCTATTCATGTCATTTAAGCTATAAGTAGATGGTAAGTTGAATGTATTTGAAAAGCAATTTTGTGTTTGTAAAAAGAAATCATATCGAAAATTGTAAGAAACATTTACATCATTTTATATTTTAATATTGAAGAGACACATTCAATTACTGTCCAGACCAGAAGTGGCGGACAGGTTGTGGGATTGTGGAATCCCATTCGAAGAAATGATTTTTTTTTTACAAAGCGCAGTGTTGAGTTCCGCCACTCAAATATTTCTAGAATTCGGCGGAAAAAAGTGAACGGAATGTCTTAACACTAGGTTCCCTGTGGCATACAACAGCGTGACTCTAAAAAAATGCTCACAATGTGTCATACTATACCTAAAGTGGTGACCAAATTTATTTTCCACGGCAGCCCCAAATTGAACAATCCACAGATGCGGTTGTTTTGCCCAGAAATCTGGTAAGTCTGGCTGTTTCTTTGTCGACCTTGGGTGGATTATTCGCTACCAAAGCTAAGGACATAGGGAGGGGGGAGGCGGGTGATCCGTACCCACTCCAGAAATTTTACTTACAACAAAATTGGCCCCTAAAGATTAAAACCCCCGCCCCCAGAAAATATCTGAAATATATACGCTAGTGAGTATGTGACAGATTAATTGCACGTAATTATATTCTTCACTAAAAGTTAATATAAAAACTGCACAACTTTAAAACTTCTCTTTGGTCTGTCTGATTCACCCTCATAGTGAAAGGACGAGGACTCAAAGTAAATTTATTCTTCATACTACAATTAAAACTATAAAGGTAAAAATTAATGAAAAGTTATAAGAGTTGAGTTCGGCGTTGAGTTCCGCCATTCAACAGACAATGTGTGTTTAAACCTTTGTAAAGGCGGGATACAACGTGAAACTGTTCATATAAGAATATAAAGAAATATAAAAAAAATACTATTTCATCTAACAATACTTAACGTAAGTATGTCACAAAAGGTTCAACGCGATATAATTTAAATATTATTATTACTATTTTAATTGTGTACCAAAACACTAAGAAATATTTTAAAAACTCCTTATTGTTTCTCAAGTACCATTGCAAAACGTTGTAATTAGCCGAATCGTTTGGCACAGTTGGCGAAGGCGTTCAAATTCATACATTCAAGTTTAATGCCTCATAAATCCCAATAACCACCGACACGGCTATCCGTAATCCCGCTACAATTACTTATCACTATCCTCGATCTAACGCTGTAGGGATATTCATCAGTATGGGATATACATCATTGGAGAATTAATTAATGTTTGGTTTAATGAATTACTGTGCTCTGGACAGATAAATCTTAACATAGGATATAGCTCTGTCTCGGACTACTTGAT
>DWMY01002253.1:0-12182 GCA_018249775.1 Heliconius hecalesia formosus
GTGCCAAACTTTACGATCTCTGCGTTATTTCTTTTACTCTACATACTTCTTGTTCCTACATACCTCTTTCGTCTCGTTCACTCCTTGTTATACTATCAACATTTTCTTATACATCTTCTTCTAGTGTCATAGACATAGACTGACTCTTGCAGTATATCTTTTTTTTGCACATTAACTCCAATGTCTTTGAGGCCGTCGTGGCGCAAGTTCACAAGAATGTAATAGTATGTAGTATAATTGTTGTGAGTTCGATCCCAACTGGGAGTAAAGAATTTATTTTTTTTTCACATTTTTATTTCTTTGCTCTAGCACCAAGGTAAGAGTCCGAATTTTTTAAGGCATTGCATATTGAGTGGCGGAACACAGCCTGTGTTCCGCCACTCAATATGCAATGCCTTAAAAAATTTGGCAGAAAGTGGAGAACGCTGTGTTTACATTAGGTTCCTCTGTCCACCCTGCTATATGCGGGATACCGCGTGAAGCCAAAAAAAATCCAAAATAAAATTCATCACTATCTTAGTAGCAATATTGCTGATTCAATCATCAAATTTATAAACAATAAAGCTCATTAGTTTTTGGTTGTCAAACTAACCTACTCTGGAAGTTCACATAAAGGGGAATTCCCAAGCTGTACCAAGTTGGTGCCGTAAATTTACGTTACGAGAAGACTATTTAGAGTTTATGATGTGAATTTTGGACATGTATGTAAAATGTTTTCAATAAGATTCCTATTCAAATAATATATTATGTATGTACGACTATGTGTGGCTTACTAATATGTTACGTTTAGGCGGTTCACTGTTAACAAAACGATTGTAGGTTCGGTTCTCACTCTGTAAGCCTCATAAATGGACTATTCAAAACAAATATAATTTTTCAATTCGCACCAATAGTTCCTGAGATAAGCACATTCAACCATATTGTTCAACTTTATAATGTTACTCATATATAAATATAGATTTGATTTTAAATAGAACAACAATTTTATTTGCTAATATGAGATTTTACAAATTTCCACATTCGATAATATAACCAACGAACCCGATAAATTAAGAAATATTGCCAGAACAGGATTATAGGAGTTAAGTAAAATTATATTAATCTACACAAAATTAAATGGTATAATATTGTAATACAAATTATTTTCTCGAGATCTAATTAAGGATTATTTTAACCCTTGATCCGCGAATTAATTCATCTGAAGCCTCAGGGAGTTGATCTAGAAGCCACTTTGATTGCAAATGCCTTTCTTCTGGTAGAACTTCTTAATTTTTCTTTTGTAATTTTGTTATACTATTTTATAACTTAGCTTCACTTTTTTTATTGCATTAAAATATTTCATTTTGAGATTTAATTCTTAGATTTTTACTACATAAAGAATAAGATATAGAATAAAACATTATACGAATATTAGATGGATTTTAGAATTACATTTAGAATGGATAGAATAAATAAATCAATAAATTAGATTGGTTAATATATTAACAACAGATATAATACTTAAAAGAATAGTTCAAGCAGGCAAAGCCTTAAATGGAAGTTTAGATTTTTAGTTTTTTTCTCTGTCTTAATTTATTCCGTAATGTTCGGTGTCTACGATATGTAGAACGAAGCATCTCCTCCGCTTTACTATACCGCATCAGCGGGATGGGCAGAAGGAAGTTAGTGTTATACACAACGTTCGCCACTTTCCGCCAAATCTTTGAGACAAGGGAAGTAGAGTGGTGGATCTCAACACTGCGATTTGTCTTGTTACTGAAGCGATAAATTGACATCAGAACTGTTGCGTTTTCAGTCAGATACAGCAGCGGCAGCCAGCGGCAACAGTGAGTACAAAACTCAAATTTAAAAAAACGATAATGTTAAAATTTACTACTTCTAAAAATTCTACGACTATAATTTAACTAAAACAAATTTTAATATATATTTTTAGAGAAGAGATAATAAGCTTTAGAAAAATGTATAATACTAATACAGTTACTAAGGAAACTGACGAAAAAAAACAACGTTTAACTATCGAAATGCGCATTAGAGAAAACAGCGAAATATCGAAGTGTATTGATTGAAGATCATTTTTGATACTTTAACTGCAATTAAAAACCGTATTCTTTAGATAATTAACTCTATTTTATTCTAGTATACTAAACAATTAACAGAACATTAAAATTACTAATTTCGTTTCGAACATTTACGAGATGCTCTTGTCTTGTATGGGAGAGTCCCACTGTGCGACTGCCTAGTAATATGTATGTTAATTTCACCTATTATATACAAGTAAAAACCTTCCTTCCTTTTTAGTCGCTTTTATCCCTTAATTAATGATAATTATATATTTCTAATTATTTTACAGAAATTACGATTTCTGTCGATGTACGACGTCACTCGTAATTTAATGTTATTTCTTTGATCCTGAAGCTTTTTGTGGAAAAGGTAAATGTTTTTTTTGACGCTTCAAAAGTATTAATTATCCATTAACGTTAATTAATGCCTTCTAATTGGAATGAAGTGGGTTTTACATAAATACGAATCATATATATGTGACCTTTTTGAAACGTACAGTTTTTACAGCTGTATCTATATAGTATGTTTCTATTTAAATACCTTTTTTTTACAAATTTAGATATAACAATGATGTCGCGCAAAAAGCGCGGCATTAAATTCAGCCACTCAACACGCAATACCTCCATAATTCGGCGGAAAATGAGACACAGAGTGTCTTAACCTGCATTATGCGGGGTACAGTGTGAAGCTATTTATTTTTTAGATATTATAAAATTTTTACCTAATGGATAATATTTGAAGTTAGAATATTTTAAAAGAATTGATTTGACCGCACGCATCTTATCAATATACGAGAGGTTTCGTTTTTAGTGACTAAATTATCTTCGTAGTGAAAAGAGCAAAAAAAAACAAATACTGCATAAATAATCTAAAAAATGCACTTTTAGATAACTAATAGAGATAAAATCTAATAGATTAGTCGAGAATTTAAATCTCTGCCGCAATATATCAAAACAAATACAAAAAAGATTTACTCACGATACGAAGCTTAGTGGAAACATGTTAAAATAAAACTATAAATGCAAAATACCGTCTAAAACACTTTTAAAAATAGACTTTATTAACTGATATTAAGATTCAATTTTGATTATCGATTCAAAATCATTGTCCACTTTTGATAACAAAAGTTAAATTTGCATAGAAATAAACAAGGGATGATTTCGTACGATTTATGAATGTTTTGTACGGTAAAGTCACAGTATAAATGTATTGCAGTGGTGTAATACATTATTCACTTTCACTAAAGTTAGTAAATCATGACTGATTTTATGCGCCGTGGTTGTGGGTTCGATATAATCATTTGTCAGATTTTTAAGTTGTTATCCGGTAGAGGCCGGTCGTGGCGCAGTGGCACAGGGTGTGACTGTAAAAACCGACTGGTTGTGGGTTCGATCCCCACTCGAGGATCAAATATTTACTTAAATTTATATTTCCATTTCTTCGCTCTGGTGTCGAGGCAAAGCGCGGCGTTGAGTTCTGCCACTCAACACGCAATGCCTCCAAAAAATTCGGCAGAAAGTGGGGAACGGAGTGTCTTAACACTAGGTTCCCTCTGCCTACCCTGCTGTGTGCGGGATACAGCGTGAAGCTAATTTAATTTTAATTTAAAGTTGTTATCAATTCCCTGGATAGCTATTTCATAGCTATCAGCGTTACTAAGGATCCATGAGATGCCATCCATCCATCAACAGGGTGGCCTGGTCACCAGGAATTTACATGATTTATAATGATTTTTTAAGCTCCTTGAAGCCGACGAATAATTAATATTTTTTATAGATAAATGTATGTAAATTTGTACGTTGAATTATCTTTAAAAATCAAAATACTCTAATAAAGACTATTTATTAAAAAAATATTAAGTGAGGAACGAAATGTCTTAACATTAGGTTCCCTCTGCCTACCCTGTTGCGTGCGGGATACATAATTTATTAAATTTAAGTATATTAATATATTTTTTTTAAAATAAGTGTAATTATTAAATTTAAAATAAGTGTAATTATTAAATGTTTGTTGTAAATATTTGTGAAGGGTCGGATCACCCTTTCCTTTTTTACTTTACGCACATGTTAAATTGCAGGGTTGTATTTCAAACTAAACACTCAATATCTTAAAGTTTTGAGGATAGTGAATAACGTAGGGTTTTATTACAATTTTTCTAGCTGCCCTTTTATGCGAGGGATGCGTGAAGCAACAAAATAATAAACTATAGATGACCGATGTGCCCTGTCATGTCTATATTTTGAAACTAAATTGGTATATGAAAAAGATTTATTGACCAATCGTCGAATAACGATTGGTGTGTTAGATGCGTAAATAAAACGATATTTATGGATACCTTTCTGACGTCTTTTTGGTTTTTCTTCACGTATATATCTCGCATATAACGTGGAAACGTAACGTTAATACACTCTGTTCTTCCCACACGGCGAAGAGAGAAAATGATAATAATTCAATCTCTTTATCGGATCTTTTAATCGAAACCACATCACTGGAACTCATCTTCTTATTTTTGATACAAGTAGATTCTTTCGCATACCCCCCACGTAAAATCTCGTGAGGCGCCTCCTAGAAGCTTTCCGTACGACTCTTGGTAAGTGATTTTGGCAAGTATCCATATTCTTAATTCTTTCTTGCGTCCTTTGATTTTCACCGAATAAAAATAACGAGAAATAGCTCGACGAAACGAGGCGAGGCAAGGCGAGAGAAGACAAGGGGACACGAGTCCTCAATCACATACTCGCAGTTCTCGGTGTAGCTTAATGGCAAGTGTAGATCTGTCATTAGAGAAAGAAAACCATATATTCGACGGTAATATTGGATGAGTGACAAATGAAGAAATGTTATTTCGTTGTCAAAATAGAAGCAACATAACATATTTTTTATACTTTTAAACTTAAAACTATTTATAATTAATTCAAATATTTTGCGCCACATAAGATTAAAACCTACGACCATATAATAAACAATAAAACATTTTTATATAACGCGTAGTATTTCCTTTTGTAATCAGTTGATTTATCTTGCAACATCTGTCAAAATATGAGGTCAGCCCGAAGGCACGACCCCTGAAAGTTTTAGTAAAAATGTCAATACTTTACTTTGTTGTCGAGGCAATAAAGGCGGTTTATAGAGCATTTTATAAATAAAAACACACTTGCTTGTAGCTTTTATGGTCAAACAAAGAATAGAGAATATCTAAAATAAAGTATGTACGTCGTATAAAGTGTCTACTGTAAAATGTTATTTTAATTGGAATTAAATAAATTATGATGTTTTTAAGCAAAAGTTGTTGTGAACACACAACAACTTTTGTACAAAATATTTGAGTTCACATTTTAAAAAGAAAAAACAACAGTTTTAATAATCAATTAACTACAAAAAAGCCACGGACAACAAAAGTTGTTGGCTCAATCTATCTATATTTATAAAAGGACATGTTCCGACTGACTCAGACGCACGCACAGCCGTAATCTGTGTGTAGAAACGTAAAATTTGGACAGATGTTTATTTTCGTAATTTGGACATTCACTAAGAAGGGATTTTGAAAAATTTTAGCCCTAAAGGGATGAAAGTTTGTATGGAAAGAAATTTAAATCGGCACTGATTTTTAAAAAATTTGAAATTCAAACTTTTAAAAATATTTCATTGAACACGTGTTTCGTTGTTTTTTGAATTCGGGGTGAATTCAAAAAACAACTAAAGGTTCAAATAAGGGGTTGAAAGTTTATATGGAAAATCTTTAAATCGCTACCGATTTTTATAAAAAAATAACTTCAAACTGTCAAAAATATGTTATAGAACACGTGTTTCGTGGTTTTTTTAGAATTCACCCCTAAAGGTGCAAATAAGCGGGCGAAGCTGCGCGCGCCCACTAGTTAATTATAATAAGTTACAGTATAGGTTTATGCACCGTATACGCAGCGTTTTGAATTTGAGCTATAGCTATGGAATAGAACGTAGGTAGCCTAATATTAGGTTCTAACCATCTTGTTAATGAAAGGTCGACAGATACTTGTGTCGCTATAATATGTGTAAATAAGGTGAAACTATTTTTTTTATCTTCACGGCATATGCTGCATATAGCAGAGAGAACCAAGTGTTGAAACACACCGATCCTCACGCACCGCCTAATTTTTAAGATATTGCGTATTGAGCGGCGGAACTCAACGCCGTACGTTGTCTAGTTGATAAAGCGATGAAATGAAGTAAATGAGAATTTCCCCCGAGTGGAAATCGAAACTTAACCATTGCGTTTTAAGCATTGCGTTCACAGTCAGTAGATTGTTTTTAGATATTTTATATGTAGTTATAAAAAAAGTTTATGAAAATATTGTTCTTTACGTAATTATCACCGCGCTTTGCTTGATCAGACTGGACCAAAGAAAATATTTTAAATATACCCAATTCCCTTGAATGGAATCGAACTCCTAAACACAAATCAATCGTAAAATTTTATTCATTCAACACAGTTTCAAAGATTCACAGATTTTTTTAAGCCCCAATTTCACATTTCAACTAGAAATGTAACAAAAAATACGTTACAATATATCCGCCGCTAAGATGGCTCAATAGCAAATTAAATTCGTCGGGAAAAATGCACGAAAGGCAAACAGGGAATAACCACCGTAGCGCTGTTCGAGAGCGGCGAAACATAGCCCTAAGCGTCATACGTACGTGTAAATATTTCGTATGTGAACGCTTGTTTTATTTCCGGCTATTTTAGCGTTTTGGTTTTGGACAGCGGAACACAACGCCGTGTTTACAAATATTGTAAGATTATTGCAATTTGAATGCTTTCTATATATAAATTATACTCATAGATAAGAATATGAAAATACAAATGTCATACATAATATAATTTCCTTTATTAAGACTCGACATTGAACACTGTCCAATGATTTCATTAGTAAAAAAATATAAGCATTTTGGTTTCAAAAGTATATTTTAATTGTTGATAAAAAAAAATCTCCAAGGTTTTTTTTAATTTTGTTATCAAGAAACTTTTCTAGAATTTAAACAAGCTTTTCAAATTTTAAAAATTAAGACGGAAAAGAAATTTATAAAAGCTCTCTCTGCCCACTACCTAAACAGAAAAAATGAAGTGAATGAACCTACACTGAAGTGAACAAAAATATATTTAAAAAAAAATTTACTGATTGTGTATATAAACAAAACATATTTAAAAAAAAATTAACTGGTTGTGTATTGTGTATATAGTCAATTTAAAAGGCGATTTTCCTTGCTCTGGTAACAAGAGAAAAAGCAGTGTTAAGAGCAATGCAACGCCTCTAAAATTCAACGGAAAGTGGAGAATATAGTGTGCTAACGCCAAGTTCCCTCTGGCTACCCTTCTACGAGTATAAGCGTGATATATCGTGAACTTAAAAAAAAAGCAATACTCACCCGTATATTCCCACATAATACTACATCGGGCGACATTCCCCGCGTCTCCTCAGTCCAGATTGACACTCTTCCAAACAATCGGAGCTCGCTTTAATCTCGGCAATAAATTCCGTTTATCTCCCAAGACGTTCCAAAAAAGAAATTCTTTTGGAAAAGCTTGTTGCGATTACGTCCCACGGTCTTACCCTTACGTTTTAACTCTTCAATGAAAATTAACTCGTACTTTTGTTGTAATAAATGTTGATTTTATACTGATTTTATTTGTTTTATTTTTTTAAATATTTTTATCAGCTTCACGCTGTATCCCGCACACTGCAGGGTAGGCAGAGGGAACCTAATGTTAAGACACTCCGTTCACCACTTTCTGCCGAATTCTGGAGGCATTGCGTGTTGAGTGGCAGAACTCAACGCCGCGCTTTGCCTCGACACCAGAGCGAAGAAATGTAAATATAAATTTAAGTAAATATTTCATCTCCTCGAGTGGGGATCGAACTCACAACCAGTCGGTTTCACAGTCACATTTTGTGCCCCTGCGCCACTACTGGCCTCTATGAATTATTATAAATAGTATATTTATTTTCATTTCTTCGCTCTGGTACTAAGGAAACGGGCTGCGCTTGGGAAACGGAGTGTCTTAACACAAGGTACCCACTTCCTACTATAGGCGGGACACAGCGTGAAGCTGAAAAAAGGAACGTTTAGCTATCTAGCTGTGGCTAATCCCGGTCCCAATAATAACCGATTGATGAGCCGAATAACTATTGATGATTTTGCTATACTCAATTGTTCTATCTTTTGAAAAAATTAGTAAATAAATAGATATACTTATAATGTTAGAAATAGTACCACATTTTCATAAAAATACATTTTTATCACACTGAAAAGATATGAAAACGAAAAATAGATGTATTTATTATATTGAAGACAACAAAGTACTTAAATGTCTATCATCTCCGAACTGTTCCAAATCAAGGTTATACTCGTATACATATATATCGGTACATTCAAACTTGCTTTTAAAAATAAAGTTTCGATCTTCATCTTTCTATTCATTTCGACATACTTTGGCATATCTAAGGCAATATTCACCTGGCAACAATCCTCCGGTAGCTCCCTAAGCTGATCACAGGAGCAGGGCTGCAGGGGGTCGCAGCAGAGCCCGTGGCAGCAGCCCAGGAACTGCGGGTTGTTCGGCACGTAGCAGTCCATCGCGCACGCCGCCGCGCATGGGCGTTACAGCTTCCGACGTTTGCCCATCCCTGTGGGATCGACACACCTCTTGTGAGATATACTTACTTATAAGACTATAGTTATATACATATAATGGTAGACTGCAGTTTTGTTAATTTGTGTTTTGGATTTTTTATATAATGCCTTCAAATTTGTTCACTTGTTTGTAATTTTAGAAATGGTTATGGATGTCGGTGAACGCTGAGTGTTTTCGTTTTGCAGTTTAGTGTTTGATAAAATAAGCTTCTTTCATGAATAAGTAAGTTATAAACACTATCTTAAAATGTATCTTCTATATTTTCTTTATTGATTTTTGAATTAGTTATCTTTTCTAAATACCTAAATGTGTATTGTGTGTGATCATGTGTAAGACAGAAGAATAAAAAACATTTACCTAAGATTGATATTATAAAGTGAGATTGCATATAAACACGGTATTATATAATGCTGGCATTGTAAATAAAATAAATTAAAACTTAAATTAAAATAGTATGTCAATTTATTTTGAATGCTTTCTAAATAAGCTTTTCAAGGGTTCATATAAAAATATACATTTCTCCGTAATTTGTAAAAACGTACTTAATTAAATGATAAAATTTATTATAATTTACTAGCTTTTCCTAAAAGCTTTGAGCGCATGGTCAAATGGAAATAACTAATAGTTAGTCGTTGCGTTAGGCGTAACACGTCTTAGAATTAACGCATATTAACGCAAAAAGAACTGATCATAATTTGTCTGTTAAATATATCTAGGTTTTAAAAACAAGGTAATATTAGATAATCTACCGTCTGAACTATTTATATGCCAGACTATTTATATGTTATTATTATCAATATTAAATGGCCATATACCATAGATATACAATAAATATATATATCTATATATTTGTAAGGCATGTAAGTACGCGCTTATTACCCGAACAAGGGATTACATAAATTAAATGCAATAAACGTGATTTAATAAAAACTATGGCTAACTTGGCTGAAATAGTGAATTTAATCTTTTAAGTTTGCTTGGTACTCACTACTAGGTAAGTAGGTCGTCTTATCTATGTGGTATATTATTTTCTAAAATATATTCTCTCAACTAACGAAATAGCGTCTGTTCTACGACCCACTTTACACGATTATATACGATGAAAATAAAACATTTAAATATATATTTCACAGCATCGATGTCCTTATAAGGCCAGGGCATAAACAAAAAACAACTTTATTATATATGTTTTTCTCAGTTCTTAAATTGTTTTAGGTATGTTTCTTTATACGTTTGGTTAAACTGTAATACAGATTGCGCCAACATGATCCCAGATACGTAAGAGTTAATGTTTACAACCCATCCTAACACTGTTACAGCGTTAAATCTGTGTCAGTCGGTCTACAAAATCGATATAATCGAACATCCAACTTAGATTGTTTTAAACATTGAGGAAAATTAAGTTTCTGAGTTGATGCCGTCGTAGCGCAGTGGCACAAGCGTGTGACTGTAAACGCGACGGTTGTGGGTTCGATCCCAACTCGGATAATGAATATTATTTTTATTTTCGCTTTAGTAACAAGGCTTCAAATTCTGACGAGTTCAATGAACAAATGAGACTGGATCCCATGGCCTCCAGACCTATGCTATTTTAGCAAAGCTGAAATTTTGAGGATTATTAGTGTAATAAGTAATTAAGACGGTATGCGTACTCATTATCTTAAAAGTGGGGGCTTTTCAGAGGTGGCGCCAACTAAAGGTAGATAAAATCTACGCTCATCTAAGTTAAAGTTGAAACGCTCGTATTTAAATATGTTTTAAAGAATAATATAAAAAGTCGTCGTAAGAAATCTTATAATATTTATACGAATTACAGTTAAAATCTAAATTCAAATATTGTAACTATAATATAAGACTGCCCAAATGTTGAAAGATCCATAAATTTTAGAGAATATTATCGTCAGTTAATATAGTCGCGATTTCATTGTAATTTTTAATTAATTATTTTTTTTTGTTTATCTATATTTTGAATTTAAAAAAATAATGGTAATTCAAATTATTAATGCACCAAAATGGGAAAAAATTACAAAGGATGCCCGTATTACAGCTTCGTGCTTGTAAAGTGTATGATACTGGATAGATTTTTTTGGTTTGGTCACTATGGTCTCGCTTACTCTTTTGTCAAAACATTTAGTACCCAGACACTTTATTAAATTAGATAATGTACCTATATAAACTAATAAGTTTTAGCTTAAGCTTTTTATGCACGGTTCGATGACATGGTTAAATAATAATTTAATCAAATACTCTGAGGACGTTAATTAAATTAATAAAGCTGAATGCTATGTTAATTTTGTAAATAAAATTTAACAAATGCATCATGCTGAAAGCGTGGGAAATATCTACTTATAATTGAATTATTTTTATTTCCACTCAACATTTAATATTTCGAATTCGGGCGAAAGATGGTAATGGAGAGTTTTGATTATAGATTTTTTTCCCTCGATGTGACAAAAATGCAAATAATGAAAAAAAAAACAAATAATTAAAACAACTAGAAAACATTAAAAACAAACTTTAAAGTATTTTTCCGTTATTTTGGTATTCCAGTCGTCACTCGTCAGCGACATGGCGATATGGCGATCATGCTTTGACAAAATTGCAAAAGATCCGAAAATATGTCGATTTATCGGTAGATGAATCTATCATAAAAAATCAATAACTTGTTTAAAATATAATCAATATGTTTAACTGTTAGTTATATTTATAGAGTTGACTTAAAATGTCTAATTACTGGGAATTAAATATTACAAACGATACCTACTATTTAAATATTGAAGCCTAAACCACATTATAAAAAAATAAGGCATTATTAATTAGGCATTTTCTAAAATTTTACTAGACCAGTTTACTTATCAGCTTCACGCTACATCCCGCACACAGTTACTTTATTAATTTATTTAATAAATCATATTTTAAACTTGGTTAAAGACTGTAATAGTGTTTTTCTACTCTACATCTGCTTGTTGTAGGGTAGAAAAACATCCTATTTATATAGTTCAATATTTCTGTCCATTTAAAATCGTTACGTGGCTGATAGTGAAACTCTATTATTAATATGTTTTTTCTAACCAGAACCAGTATTAAAACGTGCGACAGAAATATATATGAAACGGGATTTAAATTAAAAAACATCGTATTCATTCAAGAATTCTATCTTCGCTATAATAGAATGCAAGATTAAAGAAGTTTAAATGCTCTTAATTTAACAAATAATAATTTGTTTTATAACCGAACATTCGACCTTCAGCATAGAGATCTCATTTAACATTTAAATTAATATTAATTTCAATATATGTAATCAGTTTACGCGTTTTTTATTTAAAAAAAAATTGCTTTGCCTTGTCATCAGACAGACAGAAAGTCATAAGCTTTGAACTGCGCTACGACTGGCCTCTGTGGATGTCTGAACAGACGTAGAGTATATTTTATACTTTCTTATTGAATTTAT
>DWMY01002254.1:0-12181 GCA_018249775.1 Heliconius hecalesia formosus
AAGATCTTGCGTTGGACTTTCTTTTCTTGGTTCAGCTGTATTACAACTTCATGACGATATGAGAATACATTATGTTTTATAACCTACCTATATAGCTGCGAATTGTTAGAACGTTTAGCTTATAATAAAATTTGTATGAATTTGTAATTTATACAACGTAGCTCAAGTGGGATAAATTACAATATATAAGAAAATAAGACAAATTATGTGCATAAATAAAGCTTCACAATTTTATAGCGGGATAGACAGAGACCGAGTAGATGTCCCTCCGTCCTCACTTTACGCTCAATTTAGACACATTTCCTGTTGAATAACGTAACTCAACGCCGCATCCATCTACTAGGGGAATTGAAAATAGTTTAAACAATCTCGCTACTGGTGATTGAGACTACGACTATCGTGCTTACAATCACACGCTGTTTCACTGCGCCTCGACGGCTTCAATTATATAAATAATATCATCTGTTATAAAAATATACGGGTAATTAAATACAAAACAAAGTACCACAAACAAACAAATCTATTCTAACATATTCTCTAAGCATATTCTTCGAGAAAAATTCTAATAAATTTGGACCTGTATCCACCATTTTGATTCTACACAAGAAAACGTAGAAATATACGACAGTAGTTACCCATACATAATTTTTAAAGCTGCTACGCTTCTCTACGAATTGTAGAGCTTGCTACGAAAATATTATATATGTAGACTTTATTTATAAAACCACCGCGCTATAATAATATGAGTGTTTTAGAAGTGCAAATTGAAGTTGTTTTTATATTATGCAAATAAAATTTTACAATATGAGGGAAACATGTTTTTATTATGTTATCACATATATTGTTTTGTAATATACGCGGAGCTCGTAGACGAAGTGTGGTGTGATATTCCGCCACTCAACACACAATGTCTTAAAGATTCGGCGTACAGTGAGAAACAGAGTGTATTAACTCTTGGTTTCCTCCGCTGCTGCCAATTTTTTTGTTATATTCAAATTAAGCGATTATTTTGCATTCTATTTTTGGTTTATAATTGTTTATATATATCTTTTATTTTTAGATTTTTCTATATATCAAAATGTTGCTTACACAGTAAAGTAACCTGAACCGGACGTGGAAATATATAGGTGTATATTTAATGTAAGCATTTCTCAATACAAAAAAAACGCGTTACTTTACTCTACTACTATAGCAAATTAAAAATTAAAGTTTCAAATGTAAAGTTTAATTGATCACAAAATACAATTTAGCTGAACTATAAATAGTTATGTATTGGATGATAACTATAGTAAATAAGCTTAAATTTTAATAAACCTCGATTGAGTTCGGTTAGTTAGTAATATTCTATACTAGAGCTAAGTTAAACACTTCAATACTTAGAAAAACTTCAAGTTACAATAATTAGTTCAAACTCGCTATATAATTTTCGTAAAGCAACATTTTAATTTACAACATTGTATGACGCCAACGCTTCTACACATCGCATGTTCTTTGACAAGGGTAGGAATGGGGTTAGTTTTTCGCGCACACCCCGGCGCAGGCACCGCGGCAGTCCGCCCCCGGCATCCGGGCGAAACGCACGTTAATCAGAACTTAAATCTCATCAATATCGAAATAGCATTTTTTTGTCTTAACAGTGACTTTATATTTGTTATAGAAAATTTGTGTTTTAAGAACTTAACAGTGAAAACAGTTGGTCAGCATCGGGTAAGTTGGCGGTTTTTATCCGTTATTTTTGTTGCCGGTCGATAGATGGCGCTGCTACCTCGCGTCCGTATTGCAGCTAATGGTTATGTGGACGTTTCATACAAAAAAAATGTTTATTACGTAAG
Organism: Heliconius hecalesia formosus; assembly: GCA_018249775.1. NCBI lineage: Eukaryota > Metazoa > Arthropoda > Insecta > Lepidoptera > Nymphalidae > Heliconius > Heliconius hecalesia. The sequence goes on from DWMY01002254.1 coordinate 1,833, forward strand.
ATTCATTCAAATTTGTAAGTTTTTTTTTTATTTTAGATATGATTCTTATACATACCGCTAGTTTTACATTTATTCAATTTTTTTATTATATTTTTCTAAGAGTCTTACTATCAATTTAAATGTAACAGGGCTTGAACCCGTGCTTCAATAAAACCAGTAATGATTATCCCACTTTTTAAAATTATCTTCTTATCCCGTCGTCTTTTATTTTATGTTTTTATTTTTATACTGAATTGAAACTGAACGCCACGTCCCGCCGAATTCTGATGGCATTTGCGTGTTGAGAGGCGGAACCCAACGTCGCGTCTTGCCTCATAACAAAGCGAGGAAATTAAAATATTAAATATTTCATTTCCTCGATTGAGAACCGAACCCACAACCCATAGCATGTACAGTCGATTGGCCTCAATTTCAAGTATAATAAACAAATGATATTTAAAATATACTAAGTGTTGTCTAGGCAATGTTCTCAATAAACAGACAGATATTCCCGTGTTTAGCATTGAGCCAATCGAATAAGCTAATTATAGAAAAGCCTCTCTATAATTGTAGTGCCTAGTTATGTCATAGTACTTAGGGTCTTGTATTGAAGCCACTATTAATTCTTCTTCTTTCTTGTCGCGTTCGCCACAATACATATAAAAACCTTTATAATTCACTTCAGTATTGTGACAAAAAACATTTTTAATAGAAAATTACATTTTTGGGGGCGAAAGAATTATCGATCGATTTCTTCGCTCTGGTAGCAAAATAAAGCGCGGCGTTGAGTTTCGTGACACAAAACGTAATATCTCGAAATCTGTGCGTAGGGAACGGAGTGTCTTAACACTAGATTCTCTTTGCCTAACCTGCTATATGAAGAAAACTGCGAGATATAAGTATTTACTCGAAAGATACGTGTCTTTCGTGTTTAGTCCATATGTACCAACTGCTACCTATGAATTGTTAGATTTCGTGTTACAGTTTTGTTCAATAATACAATGTGTTAAGGTTACTAAAGGAATTGATTGGTGCTATACTGCAACTTCTTTTGTTTTTAGTTATTTTGATTCTAGATATAGATCATTTATTACAAAGATTTTACAATGTTGTTATTGATGATTTGATAAGCCCGTCTCTTCATATATCGAAATTGATAGAGTAAGACCATCGTGGCGCAGTGGCACAGCATAGCCCGGCCGACTTATTAGTTATTATTTTCATTGCACGTTTTGATAATAAGACTAAGGCACAGGGTTGAGTTCGGCCACAATTTAGTAGAAAGTGGGGAAAGGAGTGTCCTTATGATAAGAAGTCTCCCTCTGCTCACCATAATATATATCCGGAATAAAGCTTGAAGGTAAAAAAGGAGCAACTTTACTTTAACGAAAATTTAGTAAAGACAAAAAAATACATTGATTGAATCCGTTTTTGATTCGATATTTAATACTCTCTTTCAATTTTCGTTTTTTTCCACCATTTCTACAATTTACACGAATCGTCACATCCGGTTGTGACGTCAGACGCTTAGCGTTCGGCATCCAAATGTGATGTCATTTTCAGTATAATGGCTGGCTGAATCACGATTAGCGTTTCATTACCCACCCTAGAGGTTACAGCCTCCCTCTGGCACTGTGCTATTTGGATTGTTCCATTATGTATATTACTGAAGTGTACGAGGTTCTTGTTTATGGTGCACTGAAATATTTCCTTTTTTTACCTTCATGCTGTATACCGTATTTATCGGCAGAAGGAACCTAGTGTAGTGATAAGTGTCCTCTGTCCCTAACCACCGCCAAATTTTCGAAATATACGTGTTGAGTGGAGGAACTCAACGTCGCGATATACATAGAATTGCAACGATTATTTAAACAGTAAGAACCAAAAATATTGATAACTAAAAATTACAGTACTTTCAAAAATATTAGTCAAATATCGATTTAATTCTTTATTTCAGAACATTTAATTCTGTCGAGGTTCTAAAACTAGGTGCTGGTTACTTTAAAACTCGATTATATAATAAATATATTTTTGCTGGATTTTTATGTATACATGTATAGATTGAAATAATATTGCTAATCTCTATTCACAAGATAATTACCTTGACCGTGAAAGAACAACTTGGCACAGATATTGCTATAAATATATTTTTATTCTTCTTACCACTGCAATGGTTGTATTTTATTTGCGAAAAGAATTTCAATTGAGAATCATGGTCGATTTTCGATTATAATTATTTGGATAATGTAAACGAAAATGGCGCAGTAGGTGTAGTAGGGTTTTTCATTTCTTGGGTCTGTCGCGACTAAGCGCATTTTTGAGTTTCACCACTGGTCAGGTGGAGATTTGGAACGCATTGTTTTAATGTTTTGTTTCCGCTCCGCCTACTTGAACCTGCCTTAGTTTTTATATAGTCAAACCTAAGGCTTTTTTTCTATGTATCATTATCATCTCAACTTGTTCGTGTCCACTGCTGGACATAGGCCTTCTCCACCCTGGGGACGCCTACCTCCGCCTTACGCATCTAGTAGTCTGTTATTTTGCTTATTTTATTTTTATATCTTATATATGCATAGATATATTAGTTAATATTTATATAAATTGATGTATATATGGAGTACACATTGCCTTTTGCCCGCTTTCCACTGCAAAAGAGAAATGAGTGGATAATGCTTAGGCGGCACGGACTCCTTTTAAAAGATATTATGTTTATTCTACCAAGAAAGAGTTTAGTATTTTGTAATTACTTCACTTCTGTCTCTAGAATTGAGCGAATTCATTTCACCTCTTTTTGCTCCCACGGTCCTTTCCACCTTGCTATTTATTGGTGGTAATACAAGTATGAAGTTTACTCTTGCGAGTTCTACGTAGTCCTTATGAAACCGGTTTATTAGACTAGAAGTAATAATTTTACTACTGATAATTCCAAATTTGCTAACAATGTCTTAAAATTATGTATACATCTAGATTACAAAATACAATATAGAGTATATTTATTTATATAGTAGTAGAGTATTAGTACAGTTCTAGTAAAGTATTAGTACGGTACTAGTACAGTACTAAATCAGTACCACCTACGTCATTAATTTGACAAAGGTATTAAGGACGAGTATAGAGCCGGCTATAAAGGGTTTCGGTAAACACGGACAGGAAATTGCTACAGCCACTCCCCAGTAATGGAGTTTGCATACGCTTATACGTATAGCTCATGCCTCTATCGCGACTTTGTTCTCCAAGTTTTATTACAATTTTTTTGTAAATGTGTTTGTCTTTCGCATATGTTTTTTTTTATTTGGGGCAGTGATTTCTAATATATGGACATTTGAAAAACACGTTTTGTAATATCATTTTTAGCATGAAAGTAGATTATAATTACAAACAAGCAATAGAGACGTAGCATTTCGCCACTTATAACGCCTTTTCTCCTTCTTCTCTTTAATAAAAAAAAATAATAATTTGAAAAATAATGTATAAGATGTTTTTTTAAATTAAATTCATAACAATAAATAGGTTCATATAAATTTGGGCTCTTCTCTCAGTTTTAATCAAAATTGAGGGCAGGTAAAAGCATAATTTTGGGCCAACTAACTTAATCCAATATCAGACGTCGTCGTCGACTGCATGATATATATATACATATATGTAAGTCGTTTTAACCGCAATGCCTGTCTGCCAATGTTCTGTTGGCAGGTAGTGGTGTGCAAGTCTTATAGTATTATAATTTAAAGCATAATACTTGTAACGAAATCTCGAGATATTGTGTCTTGTGTGGCGGACAACAACACCGCGCTTCGCCTTCCTTGCCCGAGCGAGAAAATGAAAATATGAAATATTTGATTCCTCCGGATGGGAATTGAACCCACAACCGTCATGTTTACAGTCGGCCTCATATTATTTATGTTTAATTATTGAATTGATTAAAATTCCCGTTTCGTAATTTGACATACCGTTTTAATGATTATAATTATTCTGAACAGAAACGTGATCTATTTGTATAATGTGACAAATAATATTAATAATGAGAACATGGCAGGCGAAAAAAAATTGTGTTGAGACACTATAATGTTCAATTTAATAACACGCTTTTTGAATGGGGCGGAAGGAATTGAACTAATTATTCTTAATGGAAACAGAGTGTCTTAACACTAGGTTTCCAGGTTCCCTAACCTACAGTGTGCGCGATAGGTACACGATAATATGAGTTTGTTTAATTGAAAACGCTAATCTCAAGAAAAAAATCTTTTTGTTTTGAACATTCCATAGACATTTTTTTTTTCATTTTGTCACGCAGGCATGTCCGCAGATAAAAATCAGTTACAGTATTAATTAACAAACTGCAATGTATTCGTAACAAGAACTGAATAGTTTGAGCGATATGGACACTTAAATCTTAGTTGGCAATAATTATTTTATTCGCTTCGTCCGCAAAGTATTCTCAAAGGTCTCTCACTAATTAGAGGTACGAGCGAGCAGATGAATTTTTTATCAAATGACTCTGCAATTTGCTTATTCCAGCACAGTTTTCATGGTTCATTGTAATTAAGAGTAGATTTTTCTGTTTTTGTGAGCGGTTTTAATGTGGTTTAATGCTTTATTTGGATGTCTGGAGTAATATTCGTAGTTTTTTTATTAATATCAAATAATTATAAAAGATAGAGAGAGCCAGTCTTGAGGCTATGATGGCACAGGGACACAAGCGTGCGACGTTAAACGCGACAGGGTTTGGGTTCTATTCACACTCGAGAAAGTGAAATATTTTATATTTTTATATCCTCGCTCTGGTAACGAGGCAAAACGCGGCGTTCACTTCCACCACTCAATACGCAATGTCTACAGAATTCGGCGAAAAGTAAGGATCGGAACTGTGTTAATGGGTACGGAGTCTCTTAACCCTAGGTTCCCAGATTCCCTTGGCCTACCCTGTTATATATATGGAGCATACAGTGTGAAGATAAAAACTATGTATAAAAATAAAAAAAGTTAGTGAAATTAATGATATTATTAGGTCCTTATATATGAAATTGGCGTTTTGTCGTACTGGTACACTTTAATCACGATTTTTTCCTCTTTGGTTAGGAATTCCGAATTCAAATTTATATTTATTTTTATTTCGTTAACCGTCATTTACTTGTTTTTTTTCTTCTGTTTTCATTTTCTGTTTGCGTCGCTCAGTTTACAAAATTCAAACTCAAAATATCGCGTAATTTACAAGTACCAGTGCTACAGAAACGGCTCGTAAGGTCATTGATGTGTATGGCGGCTGTGCCGCAAAAATACACACGTTTTTGGTTCCAATATTTTCGTTTTGGAAATTTCGACTTGCAGAACAAGCTCCGTGGATGACCGGAGATCCAAGTTGATAATGAAGAATTAAAGGCTATCGTGGAAGCGGATCCATTAAAAACCACGTCCATATATGGTTTTACTAAAGGTCGCTCAACAACAGATGCTAGTATACGTCTTATAAAGAATATATACGGGGCTTAGAAGGGTTGTAAGATGCTCTTGGCATGTTCTGTGATTTGTCCAAGGCATTTGCTTGCGTGCAGCAGTCAACGATTCTCTACGATTCGTCAAGCCAGTGAAAAATCCTGCTGCAAGCAAAAAATTGACCCAAAAAAGGTTACTTGTAAACGTTTTATGGGTTAGTGCCGGTTTAGTTGATTAGTTTTCTCAAATCTGGCAAGTCGATTACGTCAGACGTCTATTGTCAGCAATTGCAAACCAACATGGAACAGCTAGCTGCTAAACAATCGAGGCTGGTCAATGGCTCTGCTCTATTGATGTTTCACGACAACTCTAGACAATTAATTCACAGTATAACAGACGGCTACCAAATTAGAAGAGTTTCAATTGGAATGTCTAAGACCGTACTCCCCCGACCTTGCACCAACAGATTACCATTTTTTCAAGGGAAAAAAATCAACTTCGACAGGGTAGTCCAAACCGCCTCTAAAGATTTCATTTGTTCCCGTCGGAATGATTTTTTAGTAAAGAATCAATGAACTACTTATGAGATGGCAAAACTACAAAGATAACAATGGTTCATACTTTGGTTAAATAAATATATTAAAAATATATTCGCCTTTTTGTTCCTCTCAGACCAAACGCCAATTTAATTTTTTTGCGTAAAAACCTAATATTATTAACAATATATCAAATACTGAAATTATATGAGTTTTACTTTAAAAAAGTTTTATTTAGTTATCATTTATAAGCTTCCTCAGGTTTTAGGTAAAGCATAATATGAAAAAATGTTGATTTTCTTATTTTTTCACTCAATCTATTTTTGTCCTTCTAGTTAAATAATTGAAGAGAAATGTATTATTAATTGGCAAAAGGTTTTGTTACCTTTTGAAACTGACATTGTTCAATAATAAGCACAATTTATCCAATAATAGATCACAAAAAAGTTTTAATAAAGCGTCAATTATTTTATCAAATGTAATTAAATTTTCAAACGTATACCGAATTTTTATTGCAAATGCATTGATATTTTTTCACAAATTCTCTTTCTTTTACTTATTAATCTTATTATAGCCCGACAAAAAAATTATGAATTATCGGGGATAGGAGCGGACACTTGCGCAGAATTTGGACCTATTTGAACCTACCCCTCTACGAAACTATCCACAAAAACGTGAACTTATATAGTTATGGCTTAGTTAGCAGTATTCAAGGTGCGGGTTAAAATCTATCCGATATCTAAAAAAATACTAAAGTAATAAAATATCTATCAAATATATTTGTAAGCTTGTGATAATTAATCCAGATTATCGTAAAACCTTGTTTTAGACGATTTTTCTACTTTTTTATCGAATTTCCTATTGTATTTCTCAGTTCCCTTTACTTAAAGTTCATTTCCCCTTGCAAGTATATCCCTAGTGGTGCTTACCTGGTTCGTTAGAACCCGGTGTTAATGGGAGATATTATTCCTTTTGAGCCCTTCGTGGGGAAACTATCTGTTTTCCCGACATCTGGGGTGGACTAGTTAAGCTTTATAGATGTGAATGAACTTGTAAAGTGTCTTGTAACGAAGGTGGGTATTTCATGTTTAACTAACAATCAAACGTGGCTTCGCCTGCTTAAAATTGTTGTTATATTATAGCCATAATTTGGATTATTAAACCGTTACATAAATGCCTATATGCTATAATGTTAACTATATTACTGTAAAATTTATTTTAAATCCGTTCAGTAGTTTTTGCGTAGAAGTGGAACAAACATTCATCCTCACAAAATATATAACATATAAATATGAAGATAGAGAAAAGTGAAACTTGTCCCTTGGTTCTCTAAAAATGTATTTTTTGAAATAACTTTCTTCAATCGTTTAGTTGTTCTAATTGAATATGAATATAATATTCCGTTACTATTAAGACACTTCTGTTCTCCACTTTTCACTGAATTCTGGAGGCCCATAACCTGTCGAGTTTACTCGCAAGCTTGTGCCTCTGCGCCATGAAATAAATAATAACTGTAGGGAACTATTATTTACATTTATAGTTTATTTAATATGTGTTATTTATATATTTCAATATTGTAATTTATTTATTTATCATTTATACACATACATAAAATCATACATACATTTAATAGGATTTATATATTTTGTAGTAAGTATTCGTATTTAGTATATTTATATAAAAGCGCTCACTGCCGTCGACTGAACCGGTAAGGCGTTATAACATTTACGCCTACCCCCTTGTCGACGGCATATTTTATTCTAACAGTCGATGCTTGCCACTCGATGCGCTTTCCATACGTTCCATTGTTTTCTTTATTATTTCCTTCCAAATCAGTATTTACCGTGTTCTCTTTTATATATATGTTTGTGGTTGACTTTTATATAAACTGTGTCGTGATTTACTCTTTGTGTTCAAAGTATATGTACTTTAAATTGGTGTTGAATATACTCAGTGGAAACCGTGAGTAGACTTTGATTCATCTCCATCAACACTACATAACTATACAAATAATACTGTGTGTGTAATAATGTTGTGTATCCATTGATTGTTACCTCACGTTTAGCCCAGAGCGCTTTTGGGTGAGGTTTAACAAGCAGGATATCCGGCAAATATCGTAACAGTATAATATTACAAGCTTTCCTCCTTCATTGTATGTATCCTTTCTGGGATATTATTTTTTAGAAAACTTGTTTTTAGGGTTCCGTACCTTTTAAGAAAAAAAAGGAACTTTTATAAGATCACTTTCTTGTCCGTCCGTCTGTCTGTCTATGTGTCAAGAGCCTTTGTCTCAGCAACGCTTGGAGATATCGAGTTGAAATTCAAACCATTTATTCAGATCTACGGTCCCTTGATTTCCTGAAAAAATAGTATTTATACATTTACTAAAAAAATTGATATGGCCGCCAAAAAACGTGTATTTCGACAATACAAAGTGAATCAAAATTAATAGGGTACTTCCGGTTGATCTAGAATTATGAAACTTGGCAGTTAGAATCTACAGATAGTAATAGTTCAAGGAAAAATCTGAAAACTATGCATTTGTGGTAAAATATAAAAAAAAATAATAGCCTGCTCGGCTCTGGCTTAAAAACAAAAAGTTCGAGACCTCCTATTTTTGAACGGAACCCTCGGTGCGGACTTGCGCTTGATCAGTTTTTTACAGTAAAAGAATCAATTGTTGGAAGAATATAAAAGATATACCTTGTTTGTTTTATTTGAACAGCAGTCCAAAATAATTTTAAAATAATGATCCTTTCCAGTAGGAGTCGAATCCACAATGATGGCAAATAACTGAAAAAAAAAATTTGGTATACTTAAACCAATAGACGGATCGAGTTAAAATTTGACGTGCAAAACAGTTGCTTTTATGAACGACTAGCTTTAAAGGAGCGATGGCAGCTCTAAAAGGGTTAAACGGGGTTAAAATAAATTAACACACAAGTTCCAGAGCTGCTTTCCACTTTAATTCACTTAAAAAAAAATAAAAAAATATATGCCGCAGATTATTATAAAACAGTGTACCATAGTGTAACATAATGGTCCCAGCGTGGTGTTGCCCGCTTGTACAAAACAAAATTATTTATTTTCTCATTTCAATTACTTTCGTGATTAAAGTTATTATTTAAAAGATAATATTCATACGTTGATAGCTAAAGTTTAAGTGAATTCAATAAAACATTTATTTTGTAGCGTGCAACTCTTTATATTGATATAACTTTTTAATTTGTGAACCGATTGAATAAAAAATAAACTAAATGTTAAGTGACGCTTGCCAGCACTAATAGTCAAAACTACATTTAAATCTGTTAAGCCGCTTCTGAGATTATCGTGAACAATCGCACGGACAAATAGACAAAAACTTTAATAATCATTGTTTTGCATTCTATTACATTAATAAAGGCTCTTGATAACATTTTTTTTCCATGTCTCATGTGTCTGTACATTGTCCATGTACAGACACCGATCCGTTTTTATTTAATCGTTTTAACGATAAACGATGTTATTATAAGTATTGTTTTTTGTGGTTGTAATTTTTTTTGTGATTGTCATTTTTTTTGGTTAAATATTTGTAAATGACATATAAAATGTGAGGTGGGGTCACCACTTTACGTCGAGTGGTGGAATTTAATCCCTTTGTCTATCAGAACGGGGAGATTTGCATCGTTTCCTTTTAAAACACTTTCTTTCCCGTCTTACCGCAAAATTTTTGAGGCATTGCGTTTGGAGTGGAGGAATTCAACGCCGCGCTTTTCCTCGTTACCAGAACGAGGAAATAAAAAAAATAAATATTTAATTCTCTGACTGGGAATCGAACCCACATCCGTCGCGTTTGGGACGAATGAAATAAATATTTCATTCCCCCGAATGGAAAACACACACAACCGTTGCGTTTATAGTCGCACGTTTGTGCCCCTGTGTCACGGCCCACGAAGGCCTCTTGATTTGAATTAATTAGTCATTATTTTAAAATATTATTTAACTTTTAAAATAAATAAATCAAAAATCATTTATTTATTATTTAACATTAAAAACTTAAAATATATTTAAAACTATTTTGCTGACGCATTAAAAAGGCGCTGATTTACCAAGTAAAGAGAACACCAACAGTCTCTTAATTGAGCGCCACAACGACACTCTGATCGATGTGCTATCGCCGGCCGTAGCTTATCGCCACCTTTGTATAAGGTATCGATTTTCACCACTTTTTTGTGTAGCTTTTGACTTTTGATATTTTATGTAATATTATATTGTACATCGTTATAGTGGTATACTATATAGGCATTACTAGCTTTTACATAGGGCTTCGCTTGTGTGGTCGATCGGAAAATATAACAGGTCATCGTGGCGCAGGGACACATGTGTGTGATTGTAAACGCGACGGTTGTGGGTTCGATTTGCATT
>DWMY01002255.1:0-12178 GCA_018249775.1 Heliconius hecalesia formosus
AAAAATCGAGTCACTTCTTTATATGTAATCTTTACACAAATAAAATAAGTTAGCAACTATGAAGTCTTAATATTGAACAAATATATTTCCCTTTTAAGAAAGTTGAGAACATAATAATAGTAAATATATTTACCTTTTGGTTTTGCATAATAAACCATGATTAACATCAGTCAAGTGCGAGTCGGACACGCTCGTCGAGGGCTCCGTGTTAGCAGGGCAAATGTTTATGATTGTAGAATTTGTAGGTCAACGGAAAGTGTAAGTTACAATATAACTTTTACAAACTTAAATTTGTTTGTTGGATGTACGTACTTTTTATGAAATTATCTACTAGGTATTATAGATTTGTAATACATTTCGAACGGAGTGTTTTAACACTAGGTCCCCTTTGGCTACTTTCCTGTGTGCGGGATACAGTGTGAGCCTGATAAGACATTTTACCTGTAATAAAAATGCAAATATCTATTTTTCGATCTTTTTTCTTTATTTTTACAGCAAGTGGTCACTTCATGCCAGATTTCATTATTGTAAGACGAAAAACCCTATAGGTTTTTATTATACTATTGCGCGGCTAATAGACTTGAGAAATTTTAATATCCGTGTCAAATTTCATAACTATTCACGGGAAATTAGAAACCTTTCACGGGAAGTACCCGATTGGTTTTGATTACGTGAAGAATATCTTACAAAATGCCGCAAAAACGGTCTATAAATGCTTGTCTCTTTTGATTGCGTTGACTTATTTTTTTCTGTGCTCCAAGTAACTGTACCACCTAAATACTTTATATTAATATCAGCTTGACACATCTACAGAACCTTGGATATAAATGATCTTCACAGTCACAACAACCGAGTGGTCCTATAAGAATTCCGTTTTTACTTTTTAACATACGGAATCCTAAAAACACCAAATCAATTATACAAGAATGAGGAGAAACTGTATAACAATCCAAATTATTATATTAAGACGATTACAAAACTAATTTGCAAATTAAACATAACTAAATAAATATATGTACATATTTAGATAAATATAAACTTGAAAGTGGTGACCTACTGACTAGTTGCGACTTGCGACACGCGTCAATGATCTGGCGTCCGCTGTCCGCCATCCGGCTAGTGCTGGACTCGTTTCGCATTCTTTAACTAGCTTTAGCCCCGCGATTCTGCTGGCGTGGTTAAATGGAATTAAGTAGGAATATCTATATAGAGGCCATTCGTGGCGCAGGGGAACAAAAGTTTGACTGTAAAATCGACTGGTTGTGGGTTCGGTTACGGTTATATTTTATTTTTTTCGCTCTGGTGTCGAGGTAAAGAGCGGCGTTGAGTTCCGCCACTCAACACGCAATGCCTCCGGAACTTGGCGGAAAGCGGGGAACGGAGTGTCTTAGCACTAGGTTCCCTCTACCTACCCTGCTGTGTGCGGGATACAGCGTGAAGCTGATTTGTTTTTTTATAAGTTATTTTAAATGCAATATAAGTTATTTTTTTTACATCTATCAGTTCTTGAGGTTACCGCCCTCAAACAAACAACCTCCTTAGCTTTAAATTAGTATAGATATTGCCCTTGCAAAATTCGTATTCATAGTATTTACTATTACGGCATTACTACAAAGTAGCACTTGTGTAAGATGTTCAACTTGAGATACCGAAAAAACATTGTGATAAGACACTCCGTTTACCACTTTTTGTTCTATAATTTCGAGACATTACAAGTGAGACTGATGGAGGTTCCAATTTTCTTATTAAACAGAAAAATAATGACATATTTTATTTTGCTTCACCCTGCATATCGATCAAATCAGGGTAAGTAGAGAGAACTGAGAACCTAGTGTTGAGACACTCCATTTTTCCATTAAAATATTTCCTTTCCCCATTTTCCGTCGAATTCTAGAACGCTCTCCGCGCATAAAATAAAAAAAAAACATTTGATACAGTGTAAATCTGTGTTAATACATACGATAAATATAAAATTAATATAAGACAAAAGAATTTATATCTTCCACTACATCACTCATCATTCAAGACGAGTTCGCCTTGATGCAATATAGTTTTATCAAAAGGACTGATGGCTGAATGGCTTAACTCAACGCCGCGCTTTGTCTCGTTACCAGAGCGAGAGAATGAACATATTTTATTTCCCTGAATGGGAATCGAACCTTCAATCTTTTTTTGACTTTTCTTTTATTTTATATGTTTACTTAATTGCATTTATCATATTTTAAATTGGTTTCTTTCGAAATCTGAAATAATTAAATTTGACCCCGTTCTTAGCTACGTACGAAGATATGTTATATAATTGTAAAAAAAATGCTTTGAAATCATATATAAGGCATTTGGTAACCCATGTAGGTCAATGTTGGCCTGTTGGGTGTTTTACGCAAAACCCTAAGGTATTATAATCGTATATTACATATAGTCCCCGTCAGAGTTGTGGTATTGCATGTTGATTTGGTAATTAGAATTATCTTTTAATTTTTTCTTTAGATTCACGCTGTATCCTGTGTATAGAAGAGTAGGCAGATGGAATCTGGGAAATCCAGCGTTCTTGGATTGTGGGACATAGGGTGTTGAGTGTCGGAACTCAACGCCTCATTTCTCCGAGTGGGGATCCAAACCACAACCATCGCGCTTACATAGCTCTCTTGTACGCATTCCCTGCGCCACGTCGGCCTTAAAGTAATAATAATAAAAATAAAAGAAGCCGTCGTGGTGATGAGGCACAGCGTCTATCTACAAACGCGACGGCTGTGGGATCCATTTCCTGACGCAAGCCGCGATCCGAGTTTCCCAGAAGCAGCACTTGCGACATCAAGTTCTCTTTTGTTGGTACCTTTTACGGTAACCAAGCAAAGGACAGAGTACTTCTATCTCAGCATCCCAAAGTCGTGTGAGGCTGTACAGGATTAGGTCTAACACAGTCGAAAAACGAATTAAAACTCGGGGGAACGGAGTGTCTTAACAATAAGTTGAGTGATATAAATAAAAATATTACTTAAAATTTATTTTATCTTGAATTTTACCCACTTAAATCAAATTTTATAATATATAGACATTTTATATTGCAAAATGTACAGGACAAAATGTATTAGTCTTTCTTTTGAAACATTTTTCACTGAAAAGAAAATGTTGGATATATTCTAACGAAAATGTGTCACGAATATGAAAAGAAATAGTAGCCCGGAGTTTTAGACTATTTAAAAATAATATATCTACTTCTTTTTTCATATTTAAAATTGAGTTTCTTTTTTTTTAGAGTCACGTTGTATCCCACACTCAACAGGGTAGGCAAAGGGAACCTAGTGATATACATTCCGTTCCCCATTTTCCGTATTGCGTGTTGAGTAGCGGAACTCAACGTCGCGCGTTGCCTAAACATCATAGCGAAGAAATGAAAATATTAAATATTTCATTTTCTTGAATGGGGATCGAACCCACAACTTGTTGTATTTACAGTCACATGCTTCTGCCCCTGAGCCACGAATTTTTTGAAGTGGTGGTGGTAGCAAGTGGTGTAACATAGCCTAACCTTCCAGAGTTCCTGAGATTTGAGAGTGCGACTAAATAAACTCTTCAGGTTTATAATATTAGTACAGATGTTTTTTTTATGTTTTAACTACACAATTACGCCACCACGGTTTTATATTCTCTTTTTTAGATATCCATCTCTTGCATATTAGAATTGGACCGTGAGAATCTTCACCCAGATATTTATTGATAAGTGGTGAATTTATTTGTTTCAATTTTTAAAGTCCTCTCTATTACCTAAATTGAAGGAATATATTTTAAAATATAAATATTCTTTATTAGAATTTAAGCTACAATCATTACGCATACAGAACTAACATACTATTGCAGCTCCCAAGATAATTAAAAAAATAACTATAAATACTAAATAATTGTGAGTAGGTTTTACTCGTAGATTAACATTTATAGTAAACGCGACAGATTGCAGGTTCAATTCACGCTCAAGGAAATGAAACATTTATTTTTTTTTCATTTCCTCATTCGGGTAACGACGCTAAACGCTGTATCGAGTTCCGCCACTTAACATCCAATGCCTACAGAATTCGGCGAAACATGGGAAACGAAAATGTCTTAATGGGAACAGAACCTAATGTTATGGTATTAACATTAGGTTCCCAGATTCCTTCTGCTTACCCTGCTACGTGCGGTATACAGCGTGAAATTAAAAAAAAAAAGATTTAAAGCGTGCAACCGTCAATCGGTCCGGTGCGATCGAAGCATGGATGACTGGTCAATTGATAAAGTAAATCGAAAACTAGTTCTCCAAAAATCGCATCGCTCTTGCTTCTGACGATCTCGAAACTTTCACTATTACAGCACCTCAGTGGCGCATGTTATGTTAACACATTAGACAGCGCACGCGCGTTTAACGGTCGGATCTAACGATTTTTCGTAAAAATATATATTAAAATATATTTTTTATTTGTGAAATACATATATAAAGTTAATTTTAAATTAAGAAATATTTAAACGATGTTTTAAACTTCATAATATTTTTTTTATTTAGAGTTGAGAATTAGGATGAATGAATTGATATCGTAGTCTGCATTAATTAAAAAACAAAACAAAACGCGGCAATTTAATTTGACGAATATGTCACAATAAAAAATACTGAATTTAATTCAAGAATAAAAATAAAAACAAAAACGATTTATTTAGAATATAATGTGATATAGTGAAAATGTTTGGATTCAAAAATAATTTAACTCAAACAGTGATTTTCCTTGTATGGATGTTACAATATTATGCATTTGATAGTGATATATTAAAATGTATTTTAATAAGTTTATTAGTTGTTAGTGTAATATTATGTTTTCTAATGTATGACTACGATTATTGGAGGAATAGAGGAGTGTTCTCTCCACCAGCTCTGCCTGTTGTCGGGCATATAGGATCGGTGGTCGCGGGCAAAGAACAAGGTGGCGTCTGTTTTCAAAGAATATACGATAAATACAAGGATAAAAAGTTTTTGGGTATGTTGTTTTCTATATTTTTTTTATATTTCTTACTAGTGAGGAGCGGAAGTGTTGTTATATTAGGTTACTAGGTTCCCTTTGCTTACTCTGCTATTTGCGAAGTTAAGTAAAAGCAACAGATGCGCATTTTTGAAGTGTCTAAAATATGAAGACGCGATAAGTTTCATCTCGACATTTTTTTTTAAATATTATCTCGTTAAAGAAGCGGGAGAAGAATTGAATTGTTAGGAATATATATTTTAGAATTAGAATTTAGACGTAGCTTAATATAAACGTATAATTTAGTGGTCAAAGCGTTTGGACAGTTACCAAGAGGATTGGGGGTTCAAATCTTACCTAAGTATGGAATAGTACTTTAAAAATGTAAAAAATACAAAAAAAAAATATAACAAATTGTAAATGAGATGCTACTTGAAAAATCTACATTTTAATTGAAAACAAATAATTACAAAATATAAATGCGAGATATCGTACAGTACTTAACACGTCTGGTTATCTCCTAAGGGTCGAGTACCCTATTAGTCGAGATAGCCATGATTACAAAATCTTGGTGCAGTTCTGGTTTAACGAGGCTTATCAGATAGCGGTGATAATTGGAGGAACGTCCTTGACTTCAACATTCCAAAGGGAAACGGGAAAATTTTCGATTTTCGTACTATATTTTAAATATTATTATTTTTATTATATTTTTTTTCGTATCTGTCTCTCGCTGTCTTGCATGTAGCAGGATAGGCAGAGAGAATCTAGTGTGTTAAGACGTTCAGTTTCCCATTTTCGCCAAATTATCGAGACATTGTGTTGAGTTGCCGAATTTAACGCTGCGCTATGTCTTGTTACCAGAGCAAAGAAATGGAAATAATTGATTCCTCTAAGTGAAAATCGAACCAAAAATCAGATGCTGTGCCTCTGCCACGACGGCTTCAATTATAATTAAATTAAATTAAATCTATCTATTATAATTAAATTAAATCAGCTTCACGCTGTATCCCATACATAGCAGGGTAGGCAGAAAGAACCTAACACTCCGTCGTCCACTTTCCGCCGAGTTCTGGAGGCATTTCTTGTTGAGAGGCGGAACTCAACGCCGCGCTTTGCCTTTACACCAGAGCGAAGAAATGGAAATATAAATGTAAATAAATATTTAATTTCCTCGAGTGGGGATCGAACCCCACAACCAGTTGATTTTACAGTCACACTTTGTGCCCCTGCGCTACAACTGATTTCTCTTTTATTGTTAGGTATATTTTAAAATAAACGAATAATAAAGTTAGTTAGTAATAATAAATTAGACTTTATAATGTAATAAGAGTTCCGTAGTGCAGTTAGGTCGGCCACAATAGCAAATAGCAATAGCAGTTAGTGTAATTGAGAGAATTATACAATATTGTAATGCTGAATAGAAGTTCATGTTGTAGAATTAAACGAAATTTAATTTATAACTACAAAATAGAGATCGTAGTGGTGCAGCTGTCGTACAATATGTGAGTATTAAAATGATGTTTGTGGGTTCCATTCTTACTTAGGGGAACACTTGGGGAACTTACTTAATTATCACCGGTCTGATAAGCCGTGGCATTGGTATTCAATACAGAGCTTTTCGAAACTCGAACTGTTCGAAAGTGTAGTGTTTCTACAACTCTATTATATATTTGTGTCGGAGAGTTCAAAAGCTAAACACACATGGAATGATTGTTGTATGCGGAATAAAGCGTAATATACGATACGATGTGGGTTCAATTTTATCAATTTCTCAGTATAAATTTGTAATGGATTCCAAGATTCATAAATATAATATAAAAAAGATTACATTTAAATGCAATAACATATTTATAGGTGGGAAACGGAGTGTCGAAACACTGTGTTCTATATGCCTTGTGCGGTATACAGTGTCACGCTAAAAAAATATATTTATAAAAAAATATAATTTATCAATAATGATGAGGCCAGTCGTGGCGCAGGGGCATAAAGATATGACTTAACCGCGATAAGTTGTGGGTTCGATGCCTACTCTACTATACGCGGGATACAGCGTGAAGTTGAAAAAAAAAGAAAACAAAAAAATTTCAAAAAATGCTATAATCACTTACAGGTATACACCAGTTCTACCGTCGTACACTCGTCATATGCGACCCTGAACTCATAAAACGGGTGTGCGTGAACGACTTCATGTATTTCACCGACAGGGGTTTCTTCTTCGATAAGGAGCTGGACCCTTTGGCGGAGTCTGTCTTGTATTTACAAGGAAACGAATGGAAACGACTGAGGGCAAAAATATCACCGATATTCTCGTGAGTATTTTTATTATTATTTATTGTTGTTCGTCCGTCGGTCTGTCTCTCTTCATAAGGCTGTATCTCATGAACTGTGAAAGTGACAATTTGAGGGAATTGATTTTTTCACATAATGTATTTCTGCTACCGCAACGCCGTAACAATAAATACTTACTTAAAAAACAGAACATAATAAATATTTAATGGAACGGAACCGGTTTTTATATTATTGGTTTTAATATTTTATTACTGTAGTATCTTATTTTACCTAACCCTGCTAGGCAGGAAAAGGGACGCTATTCCCATGTTTAGAGACATGGCGTATCTGGCTAGTAAGATTTTAGCATTAGAAACAATACCTTTGTGAAATACTAAGCTTGTGAAATATTTAAAAATCAAAACGAAATTAGAGTCCGCGCATCTTAGCTGGTTTACTCAAATAAAACATAAATGTTTAAATTTTATTGAAATCTGGTGTTAGGCAATTTTTCACTTAACACGCTATGTCAGGAATATTCGGCGGAAAGTTGGGAACAGAAGTGTTTAAATAGGAACGGAGTGTTTTCACATTAGGTTCCCAGGATCTATGTGCGGGATACACCGTGAAGATAAAAAATATCATTATCCCCAATGTGGTTCCAACCCACAATCATAGCACTTATAGTGCGATGACATCCTCATCTTTAATTCAATTTAGTTCTCTAAATAAATTTAAATGAATACTTTTACTAATTAAGGATATTTAAATATAAAGAATCCTATTTATTAGAAGAAAACATATAATACATAAATATTAGGAAATATTATTTTACAACTTCCTCTTTGTATATCATTACTTAATACTTATATAATTAAATATGCTTCACGCTTTAATAGCATCTGAAACAGTGGCAGCTATCGACGACGATATGTAATATTATAGGTTTGATTTTGATTTGTGACAAATATCTGTGTTACGATAGCTTCACCTGTATTCTGCAGAGCAGGGTTGAAAGAGGAAATCAAGTCTTAAGATACTCCTTTCTGCATTTTCTTTCCAATGTTCGCGACATTACGTGTAGAATGGCGGAAATTGACGCTGCGTTTTTGTCATGTTATTAGACTGATGAAATAAAAAATAATTCATTCGCCCAAATGGAAATCCTACCCACAACCGTCGCATTTACAAGCGAACGCAGTGCCGCTGCGCCACGAGGGCCTGTATGATATTGATAAGTATTATTTATAAGTTTAATACTTGTTTGTCTTCACATGTCTTCGGAAGCTTGGGTTGGATAGCGAAACTCAACGCCGCGTTTTATTTACCGAGAATCAACAAACGCGATAATGCGCGGCGTTGAATTCCGCCATGATGCGGGAAAAAAGAAAAAAAAAATGTTAATCTAAGCTATTTGTTTTAGCTGAAAACTGCAATTTTATACTTGACTAATGTCTGAATAGCATTCAGGCCGTCACTTAAATGGCCCTGTTTAGTACAGAATCTAGGCTGCTAATTGAATAGCTTGTTAGGCTTCTTGGTTTTCTCATACTACCTGAATACTAATGGATTAAATTGTTTTATTTTGTAAGCAGAGGGAACCTAGGAACCTAGTGTTAAGACACTACGTTCCCGTGTTTCTGTTCCCCATTTTACGCTAAATTCTGGAGGTTAACAAAAGTATTCTAAAACAATGTTTAAATTTTAACTGTATATCTAAAGTCTCAAGATTTTCATAATATATTGGTTTTATAAAGCGGGAGTCATGTCACGTGGCTGGTAACTAATTGGAATTACGAGAGCTTGCCAGGCCGCGGGCAAAATCTAGATAATTTGTATTTTATAATTATTAAGTAATATATTTGCTGCACTCATAAATGTTAATTAACATTTAACTAATATTAAATTTATGTCGGTATGATGATACCGATGATAATTCATTGTTAGTTTGGTTGACATTTGTAAGTAAAAAAAAGAAAGTTACTTACTACGAAATCTAAAGAATATTTATATTGATTGTTCTGGAGGCAGCCTCCAGAATTCGACAGCAATCGGAGTGTCTCCTACCAAAAATTACCTACTTTGATTACGATTGTCTATTTGTTTATTATGTACCTACTTAAAATAAAAAAAAATAAATCAGCTTCACGCTGTATCCCGCACACAGCAGGGTAGGCAGAGGGAATCTAGTGTTAAGACACTCCGTTCCTCAGTTTCTGCCGAATCCTGGAGGCATTGCGTGTTAAGTGGCAGAACTCAACTCCGCGCTTTTCCTCGACATCAGAGCGAAGAAATGGAAATATAAATTTAAGTAAATATTTCATCTCCTCGAGTGGGGATCGAACCCATAACCAGTCGATTTTACAGCCACACTTTGTGCCGCTGCGCCACGACTGGCCTTAACCACTTACCTACTTAGCTTAATTATATTGAGGGAGCAATCTGTTGCACAGTGTTTATCCATACTAGCGTAATTTATACCATTCCAGGTAAGTATACTATATTATAAAGGATTAAAAAGCTACTAAAAACACAAAAATAACATTTTAAATTAGTAAATTTTAGACTAGATTAAGAAATTTCCATCCTATGTTAAAATAAAATAGGTGATTTTAACACCTTTCTTTCACATACATATGTACCTAATTAATATGTAACTTTTTTTAATTCCAGACCCATCAAATTAAAAGGCATGCTACCCATAATAGAGAGCACTGCGAACAAATTCGTTTTACACGTACAAAATATGTTTGCCACCAATACAAATACAAAAAAAACTATTCAAGAGGAAAACGTAACAAACGAACGGACAGACACTTTCAAAGAAAATAGTATGGAAGTAGATTCGGACGAGCTCATAGGGGGCTACACGGCGGACGCGATAGTGCCGTGCGCGTTCGGGGTCAGGAGTCACGTGATGGACAACCCCAGGGACCCCTTTGCGGTCGCTTTGGGCGCCTTCTACGAGATGTCGTTTGCTAATATATTTGAAAAGTGAGTATTTATTCTTATAGTTTATTTTGCTGTATTTATTTATTTATTTATTTATATGGTCCACCCACAGAATATACACATTACATGGAAAAACACATACAACACAAGTTAAATAGTAAAAAATACATTACAAAGTGTTATTCCCAGTTATAGGTAAACACAACATGCACTAACAATATATTTTTTTTACATTTTTGTTAATATCTTTAAAATAATACCTAAAACAAAAATTTTAAAATTACAAATAAAAAAAGAAAAGGCAAACTAATGGAATCAGATTTAACAACAGATAAGAAATATACATAGAAACAACAAACATAAGAATTAATGGATGGCCAGTCGTGGCGCAGCGGCACGAAGTGTGACTGTAAAACTGACTGGTTGTGGGTTCGATCCCCACTCAAGGAGATGAAATATTTACTTAAATTTATATTTCCATTTCTTCGCTCTGTGTCAAGGCTAAGCGCGGCGTTGAGTTCCGCCACTCAACACGCAATGCCTCCAGAATCCGGCAGAAAGTGGGGAACGGAGTGTCTTTACACTAGGTTCCCCCTGCCTACCCTGCTGTGTGCGGGATACAGCGTGAAGCTGATAACGACAATAATATATAAAAATGAAATAAAACAAATAAAAACAAGAGAGTGAGTCAAGAACCTTGTAAGCATTTACATTTTTTTCTTTTGAAATTTCCAAAGGCGTCGTACGCCACATCCAAATCATCTATAATAGTGGCTATTTTATTATACTGACACAAGAGTGTTCTCTACACAGCAGAGTAGGCAGAGGGAACCTAGTGTTAAGACACTCCGTTCCCCGATTCCGTTCACTTTCCGCCGAATCCTGGAGGCATTGCGTATTGAGTAGCGGTACTGAATGTCGCTCTTTGCCTCGACATCAGAGCGAAGGAATGTAAATATTTAATATGTAATTTCCTCCAGTGGGAGTCGAACCCGTAACCTGTCGCGATTAAAATTACATGCTTGTGCCCCTGTGCCATAACTGGCCTTAAAATATATAAAAATAATTGAAAATATATTTTTGATCCACCTACATATTATGTATTTAAAAACATCGATAAAACTGTTTTATCTACACTTGGACGTGTATTTATTAATGTTTTTTTGGTGTTTAGTGGGAATCGAGTGCTTAACTTAAAGTTTATATATTTTTCTAATTTCATCATATATATTAAATGTTTCCTATTTACACAATAAATAGCATTTAATAACTCCATTGCACACAAGATACATAATAAACGTATAAATTATAACATTTAATAACTTAAATCCTTTTAGATTTCGATAGTCGATTACAAATCGATAATTATGTTTATTAACATTATTTCTTTGCTACATCTATATGTAATACGTGAAGCAAATACTTTTTTTTTTCATCTTCAAGCTGAGGGAACCTAGTGTAAAAAAACACTTCATTCCCCAATTTCTGCCGAATTTTCGAAGCATTGCGTGTTGAGAGCGGGACTCAACGCCGCACTTTGCTTTGTTACTAGAGTAAATATTCATAAATAATCATTCATTCCCCCGAGTGGGGATCGAATCCACAACCGTCGCGTTTGTACAACACACGCTTGTGCTACTGCGCCACGCTGGCGTCAATTTACGCAAATTGTGTGGACAAAAAAAAGTTTTTTTTTAAAATAATTTTAAAGTGTTAATTCACACTTATTTAGAAAACGTATAAAAATTTGAACGTAGCGGGACTCGATCCCGCGCCTCCTGGAAACCGACCAGGCGCTCTGACCGCTCAGCTGACTGTCGCTAACTAACACATTTTTTCATATATCTATATATATATATATATATATATATATATATATATACTAGCGACCCGCTCGCGGCTTCGCCCGCTTAAACCACAGAATTATTTAATTAACACACTGAATTATGTTAGTGTTTTGACATACCTATAATGTA
>DWMY01002256.1:0-12174 GCA_018249775.1 Heliconius hecalesia formosus
TGGCCTTGCTTTCCAAATGATCGCGATACTGGCAGTCACTCGAAACATTGAGGCCCAATATACTGATACTGGGCGCGGCTGTAAGGGGAATGTTCTGAAAGACTGGTGATACGATAAATGGGATTTTAGTACGGGAGCCGACGATCCTAAATGGGGATTTACTCAAGCGTCACAGATACCTATTGGGTTGCGTTGTGAAGCTTAGACGATATCAAGAAAAAAATGTCATATAATACAAATCTTTTGAACGGTGAGGTGAGCGGCTATAGATTTTCAAAAATGTAAAAAATGTCTGTTACATGGACATACTCAAGCGCGTCAGATATTAATATCATCCATTTCCTACGTATTCCTAAAAAATTTAATATGTTAATCTGGCTGTTTCCATGATGGAGGTGATCGTACGTAAGATATATATATTCATCTTCATGTCCTAGACGTGCTATCTCATAATCTGACGATTATCTTAAGGGACTTGCTTAATATGAGAGCATTATTTTTTTAATCATCTATCGTAATTAATTAAAAAGCTCAAGAAATAGAGTGTAAATAAAAAAGTGTTTGTTTGAAGTAGAATATTTATATTTATAAGAAAATAATAATAAAAAAATATTATTTTAAAGTATTTTTTAAATTATCATCTTCATCGATAAGTAATGGAGGAATAGATAGAGAAAGAGTGAGAGAGGAATAAAAACACGGAGAGAGCAATTTAGGCAACCCGTAGCTGCATTAAGCTTTATCGATTAATTTTTATTACTTCGGCTTGTGTACTAACAACGTAAATAAGTTGTAACAAGCGTATAAAAATTTCAAGGTAGCTTGATGAGAACGTATGGCTTAGTGGTCAGAGCGCCTGGTCAGTTTCCAGAAGGCGCGGGTTCGAGTCCCGCTACGTTCAAATTTTTATACGTTTTCTAAATAAGTATTTTTCTTTTTTAAGTGTGGAATAACTTTAAAAATGTTAAAAAATAATTTAAAGTTGTTTAATAATAAACTATCATATTGTTTTTTTTTTATGTTTTTATAAAATTTCGTCCTATCGTATAAAGTAGACCGGAGATTCAGGCGGATGCGGCGGCAGTAGCGCCGGGGAGATCGCGTGTGGATTACAAAGTAAATATTTGTATATCTGCGCAGCGCTTGGACGACACTCCGGCTCCGGTTGCCAGCAGGCCAGAACCAATCTGCTGCTGTAATTTAATACAACCAAAATATAACCTATTTACTATAAGTAACTGAGACTAACTACTTTAGGGAATTATTTTCATATTCTCTTTCTAGCGACAAAACAAAGCGTGGCGCTAAGTTCCGCTATCCAACATGAGATGATTAGGTAGTGCGTAGGAATGGAGAGTTTTAATACTAGGTTCCCTCTGCCCACCCCACCTATGGAAAAGACAAGGCAAACGAGCGTTCGGGTGACCTGATGGTAAGTGACTACCGCCGCCCACGACCCAGCGCAACACCAGAGGAGCTACAAGTACGTTGCCGGCCTTTAAGGTGAGTTGGGCGTCGGAGCCCGGCATTATCTGATGCGAAATGCTGTGGCATAAAAGCACTACTTCAAGCCGATTTTAAATGCCAGGGGTGGTAATGATCCGGTCAAGTCTGCCCATGCCATTGCTGGCGACGTGACTCTACCACACGTACTTTAGTCGCCTCTTACGACACCACCAGTACCAGGATAATCCTTTTCTAGGTCGGGATTACACGGCCAAAAACAAACTAATAAAAGACTATAATTTACTAACGTTATATTGTTCGTTTATAATTATGTCATTGTTAGTTATCATTCTAATTCTTCATGAATGTGGATAAGATATTAAAAGGAAAATTTAGAAATTTAAAGTTTACCTGAACTAATATAAGTACTTATTACAATAAAATTCATTATTAGTAAGCATAAACATGAATCGTGATGGAACTTACGTGTACATTGAGGTGTCGGGTGGTAGTGGCGGATGCCCCCCAAACCGTATGTATCGAACGATTACATCAACTGACCAGTCCCCAAAAGGACGTGAGCCAAACGTCGCAACTTCCAACAACAATACTCCAAGCGACCACACATCCGAAGCCGGTGAAAATACACCAGATTTTATGCTCTCTGGCGCCATCCAGATAACGGGAAACAACGCCCGGCGCTGTGTTACGTACTGCGGTTCCTCACTATCCAGTTCTCGAGCCATGCCAAAGTCGGCTAATTTTAAAGATCGATTTTTATCGACAAGACAGTTTCCTGCCCGGACGTCCCTGTGGACCAATCTGCATTTTGTGAGGTATTCCAGGGCGCCAGCCGCCTCTCGTGCGAACCGCGTTAACTCCTCGTCCGATACTTCCATGGCTTGTTCGGGAGTCACGCTCCCTCGCAGTGCTCCATCCACAAACTGACGTCGTAGTTCGAGGTAGTGTTGTAAATCATTATAAAACGCATGCTCCATTAGAACCATGGGAGGACCATCTTCTAAACAGACTCCTACGAGTCGGATGACATTCTTGTGGTTTAGAGGGGCAAGGACACACGCTTCGCGTAGAAAAATATTTTCATCGTCAAGTGAAACAATATCTCGAGGTTCCTTCGCAGCCACGACGACCGTCTCACTGTCAGTTCTGTGTAACTTGGCGAATCGCACTTGGCCAAAACTTCCGAGGCCTATTACGTGCATTAGCTGAACTGTGTTTCGCTTTACTATGTAGTTTTCTAGTATAGAGGTTGCACGTTGCCGACTGTTCATCAAATATTCTTGGTGTTGCCTTTTAAGAAGTTTTATATTAAACTGCCTATTTCGGTATATTTTAAATAATACAGCAAATGTAAAGGTTACTAAGATGACACTTACAAAAAACACCATTTGATGGCATCGTGGTGCAAAGGGATCTCCAGTTTGAATTAAGCATCTTGATCTGTCTTCAGGTGATTTGCTTTTGAGTATCTGTTCACAAGTTTGAGTACCATTACGGTTCCAAGTTATATCTTCTATATTTTCGGGGTTAATACTCCATATTGCAACTACGTTTCCTTTACTTCTCAGCCATTTACCAACTACCACAAGCGGATAGAGATGTGATACGTTTGTAGCGCGCCCTATCATGTCAAAGCTGCTTGACAGTTTTCTAAAATAAAAATATTGTAATATAATATTACAGTTATTAAACAATAAAATGATAAATATAAAAAAGTGCTCCATACTTACTGAGTACCGGCTTCATCATGAAGAGTATAGATATGGGAAGGATACTGATGTATAACCGAAGTGACCCAGTACCCGAGCTGTACGAGTGCGTTCATGAGGGACATTGAGTCAACCTTGGCTGAGGTGAGTTCAGTGTGGTTGAAAAGAAAGCTTTGAAAGTCGTCTAAATCCGAGATTTTACGTGATGTCATTTCCAAAGTGTAATGGTATAGAAATTCACTATTATTAAGATATTCTTCACTGTCACATTCCATATAACGCCAATTCCTAGTTATCCATACATAGTGAGCACCCGTCATACCCAAGCTCGAAGCTGTACACAAAATAGTGTTAGTGATTTTCCAATGCGCATTGATCAAAATAATACGAGCATCGTCGTTTTTTAAATTCTCCAATACACAGTTCACATTTTCCAACGTAACAATAACTTCTCGATGAATAATATTGTTTTCTGTAAGATGAAAATTGTTGAGAAAAGTTTTAGAATATGTTGAGTTATCAGATATAATAGCAACGCGTGACCAATCGCATAGGTGGAGAAAATGCATATACGCTCGCGTCAGGTCCGCGAGAGTGCCCGTAGCCGCGTGAACGATCGACCCTACAGGTGTATCAGGGGGAGTGGGACCCGCTAACAACATCGGCAGACCAACTTGGTGCGCGACCTTTGCCCCCGACTCCGCCGCTAAAGTTGAGCCCCACGTTATTGAACCGACTATCGAGCTCCACATTATTGATCCTTTTATTGAGTGATTGTTAGCTAATTCCATGAACTTATTCGCGAGGAAGTCACTTTGTTCGCACTTAAATAAAGTATAATTGATATCAAAATTTATATCTATAAAAGTCTTCTTAAATCTTTTTGATATTTTTTTCATGGCT
Organism: Heliconius hecalesia formosus; assembly: GCA_018249775.1. NCBI lineage: Eukaryota > Metazoa > Arthropoda > Insecta > Lepidoptera > Nymphalidae > Heliconius > Heliconius hecalesia. The sequence continues at coordinate 4,080 of DWMY01002256.1, forward strand.
TTAAAGTATTCTTTATAGTAAGGGTCATCGTTACATAAATAGACGTTTATAAGAAATGGCAAATTTATATCATTAAAATTAGAAGGAATAAGTTGTTTAAATTGTTCAAAATTGTGGAGTGCCCACATACAAGCAGCTTCTTCGATTTTAAATACAGAAATTTCGTTTTCAAGTATTTGTAAAAGATGTGTAACGTTTGGTCTGGTATCATTAACCACTTTATATATGGCAGGTGCTTTTAGCCTCATATTAAAACCGTTTCCGGTGCGAAAGGTGCCAGCATACATTTTTCTTACAGAGTAGTCTATACTCCTACATCCCAGGCAAGATGGCAGGTGGACGTAATATATATTTGAAATACCATTCCAAATATTTTCATCCAGAAATAAAAAGTTTTTCTGTTGCTGTCTTAGATTTCGCATTACTTTACGAAAGTGGAAATCTTTAGCGAAGTATATTATTTGTAACGGTATTATAGATTCTGCTATCTGCTTCTCTAATTCATCTGCAACAAGACCATCCATTTCGGTTTGATTTCGGACCAGAATGGCAAAGCGTTTAGGGCTGTCTCTGAAACAAAAGTTGAAAATAAATAAAATAAAAAGTTTGCTTGTAAATCAATTATTTTTACTATTTCAACCACAACTTTACAATATATAATTACGCGCTATAAGAAAGTTGTGAAAATAATCTATTGAAGGGATGTTTATAGATATTTATATTATTTTAAGTTGCGACAGGTTGTGGGTTCGATCCCCACTCAAGGAGATGAAATATTTACTTAAATTTATATTTCTATTTCTTCGCTCTGGTGTCGAGGTTAAGCGCGACGTTGAGTTCTGCCACTCAACACACAATGCCTCCAGAATTCGGCAGAAAGTGGGGAACGGAGTGTCTTAACACTAGGTTCCCTCTGCCTACCCTGCTGTGTGCGGGATACCACGTGAAGCTGATTTTTTTAAATATTTGCTTTGTCATCGTACACGTTGAGTGCTGTTGAGAGCTGAATACTTCGCTAATAATCACAAAAGTTGTATGAATTTTGTCAAATACAATTGACACATAAAACTACATTACAAAATCTGACCTGCTGCTATTGTTTGTCGAGTTTGAAAGAGATGTTGTAAATTGGCAATCATCTAGTACAGTGGTGTTGACAGAAAGTGAGTCATTAATAACGATTGATGTACACGTAGAGTCCCATATGTGAGCCATCAAATGTAATGAGACATCTACCATTGCGCTACTGAGTGAAGTGAGGCTATCTAATTGGTGAACCCCGTTGTTACATTTGTTGTAGGCTATCGTCGCCACCGGCGCCACCACTGTGACTACTCTGTAAATGCGAAACCAAATAGTAATTTATTCACATATAAGAAATTATTCATAATACAAAAAAAAATAGCTTCACGCTGTATCCCGCATAGAGACAGCAGGGTAGACAGAGATAACCTAGTGTTAAGACATTCCGTTCCCCACTTTCCGCTGAAATTTTCGAGGCATTGCGTGTTGAGTGACGGAACTTAACGCCGGTGCTTTGCCTTAAAAGTAAAATAAAATTTAAAAATGTTTATATGTTAAAAAAAAATAATACCTACAAAATTAAAGGTACAACAAATTGAACAAAAAGCAATAAAAATAAAATCATATTTTAACTACAGTGTTGATGTACACACAACATCCTTTCGTCACTGAGTGACTGACAGAATTACGTTGAAAGGTAAGGTTAAAAGGTCAAAGTACATCTTATAAAAGTTGACAAACTTAAATTTGCGGACATATGCACTTATTTTGTATAAAATGAGCTACAAGTATAAGTTTATAATTATTTTTTTCTATGAAATATTCATAAATGTTCACTTCCGGAATTTTTCCCCCATGTATAATGTAAGCACATCGTACCAAATTTTATTACTCTAAATTCACGGGAAGTATAGTTTTGATTACGAATTTCATAAAAAAATTAAGCAAAAACGATGCATAAATGCTCATATGTTTTGACTGTGTTGACTTAAGAGTTTTATTTTTTCTGTACTCCTAGAAACCTTAGACCTAAATATTTAATACTAATTTCAGCTTGATCTTTGTCAGCGTCAGCATCTTTACAGAGAGATAGACGGATATCAATGTGAATATACGAGGGTTCCTTTTTTATCTTTTGATGCAAGGAACCATAAAAAGTGTAATAAGAAGTGAGCTCACTGTTGCCATTCGTTGTTAACATCCGAAAGCTGGCACAAGTCGGGCGTGGCCTGGTGCAGGCGCGCCGCGTACCCAAGTCCATAGCGAAGCGTTACCAGCAGCGCGGCAGCAGCAGCACGTGCGCCCCCACCTTCGCCCATCACCGTCACTTTCAACCCCTTGCCGTTTATTATTACAGGCACATCTTAAAACACCAAAGCCGATACAAAATTAAGTGGCAGTCGCCGCGCAGCGTCTGACTGTAACGTCGAAGGTTCGATTCCCAATCGGAGATCGGAAACAAAGCGTGATGTTGAGGTCCGCTACTCAATGAAAAATGTCTCGAAAATTGAATAGAAAGTAGAGAAAGGTAAGTTATGCTAATGCAATTGAGGAATTGCCTTTTTTAAGAGTGTGTGTGATTGAATGTGCAAATTTCAGATAGCATGTACTGGTTTATTTAATTATTTTTTTTGATTGAATAATAAATCGCTACATGAATCTCTATAACGACATCCATAAATGAACTGATTTAAAGATATAAACTATATATATCGTGCAATGATCCATCAGTATGAGTGCACCCAAAAAATATGTCGGTATGTCCCATTGCTTAAATCTGCAGGGATCTGTTTTTTTAATAAAACTCATATTTAAAAATGATACATGATAGTAGAATAGATTATACTAGGGCTGCCTAGAAGAATCCTACCGCAATCACTTTTAATAAATTTTTTTCGTAATGCGTTTTCGGAGAAAATTGCACTCATATGTTTTTTATGTAAACCCACATCATTTGAAAGAAAATCGCATAAGGAATTGGAAAAACAACGGTTGCCAGCTCTCAGTGTGCCGCAAACCCAGGCTTGCCTGGCTTGAACATGTCACTTAATAATGTTAATATTTGCACTCAAGTATTTTTTTAATGAATAATATATCAAATTAAAGCTTTTTTTTTGTCAACACTATAACACATGGTTGCCTGGAAAATAGTTGCCGCAAGCAAAGGTTACCATCATTTAAAAATATTTTATTCCGGTTTCGTTTGACTATGGGAATAGACGATGTCTGCCTTATGTTTTAAGTAAAATATTATATAATAGAAGGTTAATCTTAAAATCAATGTTTACTCAAAGAGAGTTTATAGAAATGAAATTTTCCATATTTTCTTAATTAATAAATAAAATATCCGCAATAATTGTCATACTAAAGAATTATATTAAGGAAATATGATGTAATTAATGCCTTATAGTAGATCGATATTTGTAAACATTTATTAAATTTTATAATTTAGTCGTTTTAAAATAATAATTTAAATGAGTATTAGTATTTAGAAAACAGATTTAGCAAAGACTCGTGAGGCCAGTCGTGGCGCAGCGGCACGAGGTGTGACTGTGACTGTAAAACCGACTGGTTGTGGGTTCGATCCTCACTCGAGGAGATGAAATATTTACTTAAATTTATATTTCCATTCCTTCGCTCTGGTGTCGAGGTTAAGCGCGGCGTTGAGTTCTGCCACTCAACACGCAATGCCTCCAGAATTCGGCAGAATGTGGGGAACGGAGTGTCATAACACCATGTTCCCTCTGCCTACTCTGCTGTGTGCGGGATACAGCGTGAAGCTGATTTATTTATAAGATTCAATATCATGGATTCATTATGATTAAAATCATCATTTAACAGGTGAACTTTTTGTTCAGAAAGTTTCAGGTGAACAGTTAAAATGAACATTGATTTTAAGATTGTCCTTCTATCTCTATATATAATGAAACAGTAAAAATATTTTGTCTGTACATTTAGTAATTTTGTAACCTTTAAGCAATGAAATCTCGACCTAGAATGATTTTCTTATCTTACAAAATTCTAAAAAGAAGTCATCAAAAGTTGAGAGCGTACGTCTTTCTTTTACGGTTGTCGTACTCTAACCTTTATTTTTTTTTAATCAGATCTCTTCCAAAATAATGCACAATATGCATAGATATTATTTCCCCGTACATAATATTTTTACTATTTAAATAATTTAAACATTATTGTTCATAAGTAAATATTTAAATTTTGAATAATTACAGGCAGTTCTGCTGGGACAAGCCGGCAATAAACGTGTAATGATTTTATATTTATAAGTTTTAATATTCGCAATAATCTATTATAAAAATGTAAATCAACCTCTTTGTTTAATAAAAAGATGTTTGAAAAAAACTAATATAGAACTGTCATCAGAGAACACTAATAAAATGACGCTTTATGTGTTCGGAAAATTCTAGATATACTTTTAGACTTGGAGCGGAAGAAGAAAGAGGTCCTCTAGAGTCTAGAATAACATATTGTATTAGAATTTAAGATGGACATTGTACAAGCTTAATAGTATTTTACTCTGGAAGAAATATAAGTTCTGTAAAAGCCCAGAAAAAAAAGGTGTTAGATTTCTTTACAAACGTAACAGATGCTCTTTTTTATATTAAGTTTACAATAGTATTGTTTAAAAATACAATAATGCAATTAAATGTTCGATTTCTATTTCCATTCGACCACGCGATCGAAACCGCCGATAAGACTTAGTTTACCCATATTTTATACATTTACAAATTATCGCGTCTGCTTCATAGAGTTCCTAGAGAACATGTTGTAGATTGAAATTTCGAATGTTGAGTACAATACTAGAAATGGCTTACATGAAATAAATAACCATTTTATAATCTAAGATAGAACAGAAATATATTTTGTAATTATTATATGTTATCCGGTTAGTACAACGACACGTGTGCGGTTAAAAATGTGATAAAGTAAATTTTACCGCTGTATCGCAGGGCCATGCGCCCCTGTAGGCGGCGACAGTGCTGGTCTGTAGGCGGTGTGCCCTCCACCACCTGCGCTCCTACCACCATTACCACGACCATCGAAAACATTTTGCATGTCTACGTTCAATAACCGTCACACAAGAACTACTACATATTTATGTAAATTAAATTATAATTTTCCCTGTGATATTAATATCCTTAATGATGTAGCCCATGAATTTATCGCTATAGGTACGCATGTACCTATATTGTAAAAATAAATAAATAAAAAATTAGCTTCACGCTTTATCCCGCACACAGCAGGGTAGGCAGAGGGGACCTAGTGTTAAGACACTCCGTTCCCCACTTTCTGCCGAATTCTGGAGGCATTGCGTGTTGAGTGGCAGAACTCAACGCCGCGCTTAACCTCGACACCAGAGCGAAGCAATGGAAATATAAATTTAAGTAAATATTTCATCTCCTCGAGTGGGGATCGAACCCACAACCAGTCAGTTTTGCAGTCACACCTCGTGCCGCTGCGCCACGACCGTCCTGTAAAGTGATAATACCATCAAATTACTGTTAAAATTATGGTATTCATAAAGTAAAATTGAACAATTTACAGTCAAATCCTGTCAAACTGCGCCACGACAACAAAGAAAAGATATCTTTATTTAAAATATAAATTTTTAGGAATTTGAACACATTCGAAAACAAACTTGCGGTTTTAGAGGATAACCTCATGACTCAAGAGCAAAAGATGGTTAAATTAAATAGCACGAGATTATGGAGATACATATCAACAAATACGACAGTATGTAAAAGTTTGTTAATATTATATTTGTTAATATAGGTTTTATTTTGACTATAATTTATTCAAGTGGCAAATCTATGATAATAATTATATAATTAGACGGAAAGTATGATTGAAAATTATCAACTTTTATTTCTTGTCTTAATATTATATAAAATAATAAATCATCTTCACGCTGTATCCCGCACACAGCAGGGTACGCAGAGGGAACCTTGAGTTAAGACACTTTGTTCCCCACTTAATATTATACCGTCCAAGCGCTCTGATCAGCTAACCCATACGTTCTTATCGGGCTACGTCGAAATTCTTATATGCTTATTACAACTGATAATACTCTTAAAAGTATTTTTCTTTCTCTCGCCGCCAAATGATAATACTTAGCAATTATCTTTGGGTATCGGAAATTTGTAAAAATCTCCCTACAGAGATGCTAGCAAAAAAAATTGTAATAAGTATATAAGAATTTCTATGTAGCCGATGAGAACGTATGGCTTAGTTGGTCAGAGCGCTTGGACGGTTTCCAAGGGACGCAGGTTCAAATCCCGCTACTTTCAAACATTTTTATGTTTTCTAAAAAAAAAATCAGCTTCACGCTTTATCCCGCACACAGCAGGGTAGGCAGAGGGAACCTAGTGTTAAGACACTCCGTTCCCCACTTTCTGCCGAATTCTGGAGGCATTGCGTGTTGAGTGGCAGAACTCAACACCGCGCTTAACCTCGACACCAGAGCGAAGAAATGGAAATATAAATTTAAGTAAATATTTCATCTCCTCGAGTGGGGGTCGAACCCACAACCAGTCGGTTTTGCAGTCACACCTCGTGCCGCTGCGCCACGACCGGCCTCAATGTTATGTTATAATAATTTGTTGTTGTAGTAATTTATGTTTTCTAAAAAATATTTTTTTTCCTAAGTGTGGAATAACACTTGAAAAATATAAAAAATATCAGAACCTTTGTCTTATTCGCTTTCAGGCTCAGAACATTATTTTTAAACCCTCCTTTCAGAGTGGTGACTAAGGTTTGCAACTCGCATTCTGATGATCCAATCTGCACTGCATCATTTGCGTACAGTTCTTTCTCACTCCTATGTCACTTTGTTTCACTCCTTGGCTATAGAAATAGAAATTATCCTTGTTAAACACCCGATTGGATGTCAAACCAAGGCGACATGCCAGCTTCTACTCGCACGCAGGCTGTGTGATCTCTGTAAAGAGTCTTTACTGCCTGCAGCAAGGGTCCGCTTACATTGTAGCGGGGTAGTATCTCCAGTAATTTCATTCTCACAACTCTGTCAAAAGCCTTTTTCAAGTTCGCAAAAGCACAACATTGTTTTTGTTAATGGCCAATAACTTTTCCGTGCTGATGCGGAGGAAAAAGATATGATCCATATTTTTTCCAGGTCTAAAGCCTCCTTGGGCCTCCCACAACAGTTTTTTGGATCTTTCTTGCATATTATATCCGTTCAGCAGTTATTGCGTGAAACAGCAACAAACATTCATCCTTACTAACTTTCACATTTATGTTAGTAGGGTAGCATAATTTTAATATTTTTAAATCTTTTCTGTATACTAGTATATGATAAAATGATAGGATAGTCAATTCTGTAGATGCAAGATATAAAATAAATAAGTCGTTTTATATCATTAACAATAGCGATAAGCTACAAAAAAACCACTCAACAGAATTTTTGCCGTCGTTGCTCTTTGATTATGGCGCTCCGAACGTGTCAGTTGAGCACAAATCACTTCGCCTATGACACGTTGTGTGGGGAACACACGAAGCAGATTATATAGAAAAAAATGGATAAAGTTACACAATATGAATAAGAATGCATGTCAAAAAGATATCCAGTTCAAAATGGAATTCACCTATATATAAAAAAATCAATATATACATTATGAGGCCAGTAGTGGCGCAGCGGCACGAGGTGTGGCTGTAAAACCGACTGGTTGTGGGTTCGATCCCCACTCAAGGAGATTATATTTCCTTTTCTTCGCTCTGATGTCGATGTTAAGCGCGGCGTTGAGTTCTGCCACGCAACACGCAATGCCTCCAGAATCCCTGATATGTGCGGGATACAGTGTGAAGCAGATTTTTTTTATATATTACTAGCAAACTGCCCGCGATTTCACCCGCTTGAAGTACACGATTATTTATTTAATGCACTGAATTACTTTGTGTTTAATATTATATATGTGTGTCCTGAGATCTAAATCAACTTCAATATTATGTTGGATGTTTACATGTTTTTCAGGATGTCAGAAAAGGCCTCAACCTTACTACAGGTAAAATTTAGGTTACATCTAAATCGACCGCCACACCA
>DWMY01002257.1:0-12174 GCA_018249775.1 Heliconius hecalesia formosus
AATTATCTTCACGCTGTATCCCGCACACAGCAGGCAGAGGGAACCTAGTGTTAAGACACACTGCTCCCCACTTTCCGTCTAATTCCGGAGGTATTGCGTGTTGAGTGGCGGAAGTAGGAGCCGCGCTTTGCCTCGGCACCAGAGTGCAGAAATGAAAATATAAAATAAAATAAAAATTTCATTTTCTAGTGTAGGGTTCGAACCCACAATCAGTCGCTGTTACAGTAAGATTTTTATTTATCTGCTACCACTGGCCTTGCTTTATTTTATTTTATCACATTATTAACTTGGATTTTTTTATTTGGATCGTTAGTTTTAACTTCTCATCATACTGGGTCAATAGGAAGGAAGTTATGATTCAGTAGTGGTATGAGTGGTGAATTTCATACAAAATGCGCCATTGACTATACATACATAACCACGCGTATCTTTTAATTGTATTTATTTAAAAGTTTTTTTTTCTGTGCTCCAAGGAACTGTAGATTTGGATATTTTATTAACTTTAGCATGAAACTTCCTAGGGTTTTTGAGAAAAAGAGTATTTTTTGAGGTAAGGAACCCTAAAAAGATATACTTGGTACCAGCCATTCTTATGATATATAAATATTTAAAAAGGTATTGACCGAAAATGTAGACCGAAGTGTAGATATTTCATCTTAAAAGAAAAAAGTATTAATAGGTATTTTATCTCATAAATCGACTTCACGCTGTATACCGTACACAGCAGGTAGGCAGAGGGAACCTAATATTAAGACACTCTGTTTTCCACTTTCCGCCGAATTCTGGTGCCTCGTCACCAGAGCAAAAAAATTAAAATATAAATGTAAATAAATATTTAATTTCCTCGAGTATCGAACCCACAATTTACGGAGTGGTACATAAAAGCGCCCTTAAAAATAATAAATTTCTAATTTCTTTCAACTTACAATTTCCTAAAAATTTTAAAATAGCTATATATATCTGTTAATGAACTTATGAATAGACATTAAGTTAAAATTTCATATAGATATCTTCAATAGATTATAGTTAAGGGTTCTAAACCTTACCGCAAGGTTTAGAGATCAAAAATTTTGTGTGTCACAATTTCGGGTAAAAAGCAATACAATTATAGTAAAAATGATTTATTAGAAGCCAGTGCAGCTTTTTCACGCCTAACCGGCTACACCCTTTGTGAAATTTAAGTACCAAAATTACTAAAAAAGGGAACCTTGAAAACACTTGTTAATTGTTTAAGGAAAACTGATAATGTTGTCAAAGTAGGGAAGCCTTCTAACTTGAAAGAGCGATTAAACTTTAGATGATAAAGTTACAATATAAATAGTAGCAGTACTAGTTGGAGCCTTTAAGTTTGTTCTTTATAACCTTGACAGTGGATGAGCTCCACGAGTGAAATTCATCTTGTTGTATAGAAGCTTTATGTTGGACATTTTCTCTATATATCTATACTTTTATACTAATATTGTAAAACAAAAGAGTTTGTTTGGTTAAACGAGCTAATATCAGAAACTGCTGGTGCGAATTGAAAAACACAAAAAAACTTTTTGCGTTAACACAAAAAAAGGAACAATCGGTTTCGTATTTTGAATCGAGGAAGTCTATATCTATTTTATATTAGTTTTCCTGCGGTCGGAGATACCTTGGGAACCTCAGGAACCTCGGGCACTAATGTGTCACACACAGATCTTAGTTATTTCCTACTACTATAAGAAAATCATAGAAAATTATACACGTGTAGGATAATGAACATATTGCATATTGCAATTTCCGCATTATGATGAAATATTGAATACTTAAATTTTTCGCTCTGGTAACGAGGCAAAGTGCGGCGTTTATATTCCGCTACTTAACATGCAAAACCTTCAGAAACAGAGAAATCCTCAAGAAACCTCGACGGTAAGTGGGAAACGGTAGTGTCTTAACCGCCACGGAGTGTCTTAACACTAGGTTACCAGGTTCCCTCTGTTTACTTTGCTACGTGGGTAGAATGTATACAGCGAGAAACCAACTTAAAAAAAAAAAAATAAAATTAAAAATAAAACAGTACTAGTAGTTGTTCTATGTATTGTAAGAATATGTGAATGTTACACATATTTAAAAGACAAATGATATCAAAACTGAAAAGATTCCAAGCATTACTTACCAATATCTGACCACAAAAATATTAAATTTATAAATTTCTGTTGTAAACCACGTACGTTTCTATAATAATATTATATTTTCCATTGTAAATTGTGATGAGATATTTTATACATATCCTATAAGCTCGCATAGCCGTAACTGGCCTCATTAAGTGCAAGTAATATTTCATAAAATTTTGTTATTGAGTGCACAATCGAATCACAATTTAAAATACACAGTGATATTTACAGTATAAAATAATCATGATTTAAAATATTTATCTAGAGTAGATAAATGAAGAATTATGAAAATGTAAGAATGAAAAATGACGTGACGTGGGTATTAAAGTAACTGCGTCACTGGGCTAAGGACGTCTGTCCAAAGAGTCTTGGGCGAAAACCTCTATCAGTTAGATTTTAAACTCTAAAAGGAGAATTTCCAGAAAGAATTGAGATGGCAAGAACCTAGACAGTTACAGGCCTGACTGGGGTACAATAGCAGGAAGTAGGCAAGAGTGGAAACAATGGAGAGAGACATTTGCCTAAAAATGGAACAGCACAGGTTAGCAAAATAATAATAATAAAATAATAAAAAAGACATGTCCAAAACGCCACACGCCGTACGTTTTTTATACGGAAATTCATAATTCATCTATATTTGGCTTTAGGTCTAAAACTTAATAAAGACAATTTCAACAAAGGCTACATATTTCTCATAGATATAAAATAATGTGTGATAAATTTTAGCATCCTAAAAAGGTAATCACGCCCACTGTGGTATTGACAGCCTTTTATAGTTGATGTACAATCGACTAGAAAAATTAACTTGAATATTTATATTTTAATTTTATATTTCACTTTTTATATTTCTAATTGATATGATTGAAGCAGAAACAGGATCAAGCCGGACGACACACCTGTTGTGGTGTGGTGCGGTGGTCGCCAGTTACAATAATATATAAAAAAATCAAAGTTTATTTCAATAAGAAAAGTATTTAAGTAACAAAATTGTGATATTTTATTTTTTGCCACCTACTCTACTATATTCCATATATTATTGAGGCCAGCTATGGGGCAGTGGCACGAAGTGTGACTGTAAAACCGACTGGTTGTGGGTTCGATCCCCACTCGAGAAGATGAAATATTTACTTAAATTTATATTTTCATTTCTTTGCTCTGGTGTCGAGGCAAAGCGCGGCGTTGAGTTCTGCCACTTAACACGCAATGCCTCCAGAATTCGGCAGAAAGTGGGGAACGGAGTGTCTTAACACTAGGTTCGTTCTGCCTACCATGCTGTGTGCGGGATACAGCGTGAAGCTGATTTGATTTCATTTATTTTTTTTACTCTACTATATGTATATAAACAAATATTTAAACTTATAAGCATTTGCCTTATGAAAATCTTATATCTAATTAAATTTTTCAATGAGACTGAGAGTGAAAAATATATAAAATTTTACGGTCATTGCAATTACTTGTACGTGGACTAGGCAAGTAATACCATATTGGTTTTTAAACAAAGCGACGGAAGTGAACCAAGCGGAAGTAGCGCCGGATGTTCTGCCCACGCGGACTTTTAAGTTTCCTCTACAATATAAAATCTAGTTTTTCATAATGCCTTCGATTCGAGATTCAATTGCTTAAGGAAATAAAAAGCGTGTATAGATTATTCAAGAGTTCAGTATTGATGTAGCTAATTGCGTAAACAGGTTTAGGGAAAAAATATTGATTTCTTATTAATGATTTCGTCATATAAAAATATATGTACAATATACGATATTATAATCATTACGAAATAATTTTCTACTCAGGCTTAGATTAGATAGTTTAAATCTACTTATTTAGAAAACGTATAAGAATTTGAACGCAGCGGGACTGGAACCCGCGCCTCCTGGAAACCGACCAGGCGCTCTGACCACTAAGCCATGCGTTCTCGCCAAGCTACGTCGAAATTTTTATACGCTTGTTACAACTTATTTATGTTGTTAGCATCTCTGTAGGGAGATTTCAAATTTTTATACGTTTTCTAAATAAGTATTTTTCTTTCCTAAGTGTGGAATAACACTTTAAAAATGTTTAAAAATAGTTTAAATCTGTAGATCATTCAAATCTAAATCAAATAAAGAATATGAAAAAAAATAATCTATAAGTGATTTTCATATCCCTAAATATTTTTTTCTCAAATATTTTAACTCATATATTCATATGTTTGTTATACTTGTGGCTTCGCCCTGGTGCTAAAATATACACTTTTGTTAACATTGTGTATGGTATATTAAATATATCACGTACATCGATACCAGTAACGTTAAGAAATGTGAACGTAATAGTAGTATATAGTCTTTAGCATTCCTGGATAAATGGACTATCTAAGAAAAAAATATTTTCCAATTTGTATCACTAGTTTATAAGATAAGTTTTATAAACAGAAGAGTATGACACACATTAGCATACATTCATACATATGGGTCTCGTAATAATTTTAATATCCATATAATAATACATCAATAAAGAATGTAATTTTGCTTAAAAAATATTTTTCTCAATAACAGTGTTTTAAAATTCACAATAACTTAAATTCGTTTAGATCTACAAGTTAAATAAGGTGAGTACGACATAAGAATTGTAGAGATTTCCTCAAAATGTTTCTATTACATAGAGATCTATAACATATAGATAATATGCAACTAGTGAAGAAGGAGTAATATACATCGACATGGTGAGATGTATGGTAGAAACGGACGATCAATATCATACCGCTCCTATCAGCTGGAAAGTTAGCGATAGTGTAGAGTTTTGACGTTCTAAAAATTTGAGTCAGTCAGATAATTTATAAACAACTTATATAAAAAAAGTCTATATATTTTCCTTTTACACAACAGCATTCGCGATGACCATCGAAAAATCCTAGCCTTGGACTTGGAACGCTGATTTCCGAAATTCGGTAGCGTCTTTCATTTTAATTAATTTTCAGAGAATTCACGTTACACATGAAAAATTATTATTAATATATCCGAGTCCGATATTAAATTACTGCCGTCGACATTTTGTCATACAATTGTATTGATGTACATTTATAGGAGGTAATTTCGTTATTGGCTTTTAATTTATTAATAAGTTAAAATCAAATCAGCTTCACGTTGTATCCCGCACACAGCAGGGTAGCCATAGGGAACCTAGTGTTAAGACACTCTGTTCCCCACTTTCTGCCGAATTCTGGAGGCATGGCATGTTGAGTGGCAGAACTCAACGCCGAGCTTAACCGCGACACTAGAGCGAAGAAATGGAAATATACATTTAAGTAAATATTTCATCTCCTCTAGTGGGGATCGAACCCACAACCAGTCGGTTTTACAGTCACACCTCGTGCCGCTGCGCCACGACTGGCCTCAATATTAATAAGTTACCTTTTGTAAACGACTCTACTTGTCTCAGCATATTATTCCTAGCCTCCATTTTAGCTTGTGTGTGGATATACTGTTTTTTCTAAACCTACATGCAAAATTTCAGTCACTTAGTAGTGGAAGAGAATTATATATTATATTAAATCATTTTTTTTTTCTAGTCCTATCCTGGATTCTAATTTCTAAGACGCTGTCCTGGTAGTCATTTAAACTCCTGAACTTATTCAATCTTCCATGAGGCAGTTAAATTACTTTCTGTAAGGTAATATTTCACGTTCAAACAAAAAAAAGAAATGTTTTATTATAATACGTGTAAACAAAAAAAAGAAATGTTTTATTATAATATCTAAACTAATAATAACTAATACAATAACATAACATTCCTTTAAATTCTACGTATTTCAATCTATAGTTATATAGCAAAAATCCACATTACGATGTCAATGGCGAAGGAAAACCCTATTCAGGCCGGACAAAACCATTACACGGCGGCCGTAACATGCCAAATCTCATCTTTATATCGGATTTACTTATTCACGGGGGTCGGTCGTTTATGCCTCATTTTATTGTACATCTCGCCGTGTGTATTATTGGATGTTGTTTCAAATTACTTCAATGTTCTCTTAGAATCGTTTATGTTTAATGCAGTATAAGCAATTAAAAACAATTTTATTATTAGGTATTTTTTTTTTAAAGTATATAACATATTTATTGTATGTAAAAAAATCTTTATGGTCATCGGGTTGGCACATGCGGCACAATGCCTGGCTATAAACATAATGTTTATAGGTTCGATTCCACTCGGGAAATTGAGATTTTATTTTAATCGGTAGTATAGTGTTGAGTTTCGCCTGAATGGCGGATACCCAATTTCTCGAAAATTGGACAGAAAGTGGGATATGGAGTGTCTTAACTACGTACCCACTACACCTGACCCGCTATTTGCGGGATACAGCGTGAGGCAGAAATAAAAGTATACTATAAAAGTCATTATTTTCATATTAATGGATATCGCGCTTTTCATGAAATAGTAAGAAAGAATCAAAAATAAAATGACTGCAGTCTAGCCTTACCGCAAAGTAGATTTTAGCAATTCCGCCAAGGACGCAAAAAAAATATTTTGTTGCAAAATTGGTTTTTCCCACTAAGCCTAGGTTGTAAATCGATCGATCGTTATAATATTAAGGGTTGAAGTTGACCTTAGGATGTTGACTCAGTTTTATCTTTTATTTGATTTTAAATTTCATCCATTTCTAGTTTATTTTTAAAAAATTTTCTATTTAACATGGTTTTATTAAGTCTCTAGCGAATACTTTTACGTAACCTAGTATTACGTTACATTAACACATTTTCATGATTTATTTATTTTTTTACTTGTGTTCCTACGCCACGACAGATCTCAGATACTAGATAATTAATAGGACATAACGTTAAGACACTCAATTCTCCACTATAAGTTATTTGATAAACATAAACAATTCGTAGTATTCCCAGGAGTAAAAACAGGAAAGAAACTGTAAAAAATCGATGTTTTCTTTTTACTAATAATATATTGTATACGAGATTTGAACTCATAACCATAGCATGTCAGATTTGTGTCAACAGTGTCATTATGATGATGTCATAATAAAAAAAACCTTCAAAAAGTCAGCTTAAGTTTTGACGCTTTTTGCTGCTCCATTTGTCCTGGCCGTGACACGACGTGACAAGAAATTTCTATAAAGAACTAAATATAACGAACTAAGTATACATGTGTTCGTTCGCGCTAATAATAGATTATAATATCGTTTATTTAATTATAATATAACTTAATAAGAATATTTTATAAGGCTTTCTAATAAAACGAAAAGACTATATGTACTTATAATATAAAACTGGAAAAGTTTGTATGGATGAAGTCGCTAATCTCGGTAACTACTGGTTCGAAATAAAAACAAATATTTTTGCTTGAATAGTCCATTTAACTCGTTTTGTCTTGCCAAAGCGGAGTAATGTGAATAAATAAATCCTTCGAGTGGGAATTGATGCCGCAACTCCTTTATGATTTCAATAAGAAAATATGCCGTCATAGCGCAGGGGCACAACCGTGCGATGGTAAGAGCGATGGTTATGGGTTCGGGGGCACTAAATGTTTAATATTCATTTCCTCACTCTGGTATCGAGGCGTTGAGTTCGAACACTCAATACGCGATACCTCCAGAATTCGGTGGGAAATGGGAAACGTAAGTGTAAAGCACTTACATACTTACGTATAGGAATGGAGTGTCAGAACACTAGGTCCTCTGCCTACAGAATGAAAATATAAAAAAATCATGATTTAAATAAGCTACTTATGTACTACGCGTGTTCTGACAGCTGTCACGATGATGAAGTTCAATTATAATTTAATATAACACCGGGCGCGGCGTTGCGCGGTGGAATTATTAATAACTATGTATGTTACATAACTGAGGTCGTCATGGTACAGCAGCATACCTAGTCTCTACCTATTGCTGTTCCTGCTTTATGCGGGATACAGCGTGAAGCTAAAAAAAATAGAAAAAAATATGTTCCAATTGCGCTTTCACCCTAACATTTTCACCATGTATTTCTACATTTTTGGTGTAGGTGCCTAACACAGTTCTTCCCAAAGGGTTGAGACAAGAGAAGCTTAACCATTTGAAAATACTACCTCGTTTCGACCACGCTATTGCAGAATATAAAAATCTAAACTCTAAAATGAAACATTGCTGTGCGGCCTGTTCCAAATAAACGCACCGATGCCTCCGATAACGAGAATCGTGCATTGGAAGCGATAGACTTTATTTTATTTTGACTTTTCTATTACTATAAATATTTTATATTTTGACATTTTTATGTAAACAATCGATCGTACTGAGAATTAGGTATAACCCAAGCGGACCAATGAACTGAACTGATTGACCTACACGTTGAATTTTTGGTTGCAGTTCTATTTTTTCTTATTAACTTAATTGTTATTTAGTGATGAGTGAGAGACTTCAATAAAAAAAAAACTGCTTTTATTCACATTTATTCACCCACAAAAGTCCAAATGGTTACATACTTTCACTAGTAAAAAAAAACAGGAAAGACCTTGTAAAAGTAGTTTAATTTGAAAACTAAATCGTATTAGCTCCAACAATATTGGGAACAGTTAGTTTTCAAATGGACCATGTCCTTTGACAGGCCAGACGTGCTAGTTCCAGATATTGATCACTTTAGAGCTTAAAGTTCGCAATTAGTTCTCATCTGTCTATGGGAGAAAAGTCCTCTAAAGCTTTTGTATTTATGCGCTCATTTTAACTGTATAGGTATGTACTCTGGAGTAGTAATCAGTTTCATCGGTATTTGTTATTGCATTGCCATATACATCTTTGAAATTTAATGACGAAAAATATTAAATGAAGTCCCTTGACATTAGGACTTAGGAGACAGCCCTCAAAAAAAGTTGTGAGTATAGCCACCGGTCAAGTGCGAGCCGGGAGCTCATTTAGAAGCAGTTTTTGCTTTCTCATAAACATGGTTAATGCCAAGTGCGACGGTTGCTCTGTAACTATAGATTATATCGTTAGTATATCAACCTCAAGAAACTGTGAAGCTATATGAAGGGTAGGTTCTCTTTGTGTTTCCTGCCATACCCTCCGTATTGCAGAAAAGGCAGCGCGTATGCGCGATAACGCGTGGAGCTTAAAAAAAATAAACGATTTTCAGTTAATAATGAAGGGTGTCTAAATATACATAAAATTGGGTGTTTAATATTACCCGCAGTCGTATTGCAGCGGCATAGTATTGGACTGACGGCTCAGGATTTGATTACCATTTGGGATAAGGCACGGCGTTAAGTTCTGCCACTCGAAGAAAATGTTTCGAAAATTGAGCAGTATGTAGATAACACTAGATCCCCTCGGTCTTCGCTGCTATTTGTGGAATTGCGCCAAATCAGACCGATAGGTGCTTTCCCACCACAACCCTTAATAATTTTGCTTGGACGAAAGGTAAGGAACCCTACATACTTATCTCCAAAATCTCCGTTTCATAAATGTGTATTTGCAAAAATTCGCCATATTTCCCTGTGCCATAATCGTAAAAGCTTAAACAACAGCTTATCAACAAATGGTTATTCAAATATTATTGTTTGCAAAGAATAGCTATAATTGTATCATTTTTGTTTATTCATCTAAAGAGGTCGCGATCCACAACCGCATTGCTCCAGAGCAATTAAAATGCTATGCTTTGTTAACCGAGATGAAGGTAAACGCTGGTGACTGCATTCAGGGGATGACATAATTTTGAATCATATTCTAGAAATTTCCAAGCTTTAATTCTCTGAACTATTGTGACAGGAAGTAGCAGAGTTAGTCCGAATCATCTTTTGTGAAAGTTTCTCTGTGAAATATTTTATTTATCGCCGTTGAGTACATTTCCGTGTACCGTGTACCGTTCCGTTCATCTTTGATGTTCTTAAAAATATTTTTTTATACTCGTAATCGTGTTGGTTTTTTATTGTTAGGTATATAGATTTTGGACAGCCTTTTTGGATCAAGATTTACGGTAACCCATGAAGAATATAATGATAAATATTTAAAATTTGCAAGTTTTTCAAACATTCTTCCATGAAAGTGGTTGGTTCTGGTTGGTAGTCTCTGGTCTAGAACGCGACGTTGTGTTGCACCACTCTACGAAATATGGAAAACTGAGTGTCTTGTGTTTTAACAACCTACTATGTCTACTAGGCGGGAAAAAGCTGCCTTAATAGATAAAAGGCTTCACACAAAATATCAATCTTTAGAAATTCAATATATAATATTCCATGCTTACATCAGAGTAAATCTTAATTTCATATTATCAACGTCTATTATGAAAATAAGTCGAATGTAATGACTTAAAATTATAATAATAATTGCTTTAATAAACGTGTCTTAAATTACAGGTTATTAAATCACTGAGATGAATAACAATGTATAATAGACACTCTTTACTCATTTTTCTTTGTATCCTGTACATAGCAGGGTAGGCAGAGGGACCCTGAGTGTTAAGACAAAGACTTAACACTCAGGGTCCCTCTGCCTACCCTGACAGAATTTTATTACAGTTGTTGAGTTGAGGCCAGTGGTAGAGCAGTGGCATAAGCGTGTGACTATTGATTGAGTGATAAACGACTCGAGGAAATTAAATATTTAATATTTTCATTTCCTCGCTCTGGTAACTCACAAAGCGCGGCGTTGAGTTTCACCACGCAATGCCTCCAGAATCCGGCGGAGAGCGGAGAACGGCGTGTGGCATTAGGTT
The DNA here is from genome assembly GCA_018249775.1 of Heliconius hecalesia formosus. Taxonomy (NCBI): domain Eukaryota; kingdom Metazoa; phylum Arthropoda; class Insecta; order Lepidoptera; family Nymphalidae; genus Heliconius; species Heliconius hecalesia. The sequence goes on from DWMY01002257.1 coordinate 10,811, forward strand.
CTCTTTTTATATACTGCTTTTCTTGCTTAGCACTAAATAGTGATTTGGGTAAATATATATCTAAATAAATACTCTAAAACAGTGTAGAGTATAAAAGTATATATTTTTTTAAATTAAACTTTTTTTTAATTTTGCCACCTACAGAAATCAGAAAATAGGTCACAGTTCTAAGGTCTACGCCATACAATCTTATCTGTTACAAACGTTCCGTTTCCTTCTGGTCGCGTTATACAAACCTATTTATTAGAGTTCTCAGTGAATTGTGTTCACGCTGTAAATGGATTGAACGAAAATGTTATCTTTTTTTAAATATAAATTTAATTCATTATTTAAATGCGACGGTTGTGAGTTCGATCTCATTTTGGGGGAACGATTATAGTAATTTAATTTTTATTTTCCCGTTATAGTAAGTTGAGGTCGACTAATGTGTCACAAAATGTGACACAGTGGTTATGGGTTCAAAATCTGATTGGGGTACTTCATTGTTCATCGTTAATTCTAACCAATTCTCGGTTTCGACCAAACAAACCTTTAACCTTTATTATTTTAGTATATTTTTTATATTTTCAAAGATGTACTAAAATCCTATATGTATATCATCATATTTTTAAAAATATATATCCTATATTAGTTTAGTTAAGTGTTTTTATTGTAAGCTGATGATAGCCCTCCATACTAGAGGCATCTTCTTCTGAAGAGATTCTTTAGAGTAGGACAGTCTCAGTAGAGAATGTATGTATATCAGTATGCCGCGATGATAAGAGTAACCTTAAGAGGGTCAAAGGTTAAAATTCACGAAATATTATAAAATAATTGAAATGTTCGATAAAGAGACCGTCGTGGCTTAGGGATTAGCCATGACGGTCGAGTTTAGGTGGCCATCTGACTAAAACGCGACTGTTTTGGATTTGATTCCCAATTGAAGGAATGGATTATTATTAGTTCTTGGATACGGTTCCTTCAACACACAATACTTGGAGAACAGTGTGTCTTAACACTGGTTTCGCTCTGCCTATGCTTCTATATAATGGATACAGTATGAATAATTATTTTGCTTTATATATAAAAACGCGCTGTACCCCGCACACAGCAGATTAGGCAGAGAAATAATATATACAATTTAAAATATATATAAATAAAATTTGAATACACACCCACTACGTGCACTAGACAAGTGTACTTACAAAGACATCACGAACACAATTTGTTTATAAAAAAGCTTTTCAACAAAGCACCGAATTTAAATTCAGCTCCGGCGAGATTCCGCGACGCTCGGCAAACGCCTAGTTATTTTTTGAGAGCAATATTTTTCTTGTGCGAAATTTCTTCACTTTAAATCAAATGACAAGTTCATTTCATTCGAA
>DWMY01002258.1:0-12174 GCA_018249775.1 Heliconius hecalesia formosus
TGCCGGCTCTTCTCAGCAGAACTGCCTTCCGAACCGGTGGTAGCTTGTTTTTTTTGTTTACATGTTCATTTGACGATTCAAAAGTGCTTATACGAGTTTATTTGAATAAAGAATATTTTGAATTTAATTTGAATTTAATTATCACAGTAGGCAGAGGGAACCTAGTGCTAAAACATACCATTTTTTAAAACATTGCGTGCTTATTAATTGAACTCAACAAACGCTGTCTATCAAAGTGGATGAATGAAAATAATTTAATTATAATCATTCCCTCGAGTAGGAATCGAACCTACAAAAAAGCGCTGTGCTGAGAATGTCACTCGGTTTTTAAGATTGCCTATATAAAAAAAAATAACATAAATTTAACCTTCGCACCGTAATACGGTATTGATGTAAAATTTGCATAATCATTTGGTTCCACGTTGAATATCACGCTAAGGCCGGATCCCCTGTAATTAAAAAAAATGAACACTTATTAAAATTTCGTTTATTTATTATTTATTTACATACATATTTTTTTATGATATAATTTATTTGGCATTAATCGAAAATCAAGGCGTTTCTTACTGTTGGGAACATATTTTTTTAAATTACACATTTAGATTTTAAAAAATGTTATACATAAACATCAGTCACTATTATTCTAATTCTATTTTTTTTTCATTATTATAATATAATTAAATTAATCAAAATATTTATGTGTCCAAACACTTATCACGTTTTCGTGATTTTTAAGTTACTTGGTTGATCCATATAAATCTAATAGAAAAAAGAAATATAGTTAAAACACTACTTTCACCTCTAAAAAAACAATCAATATTAACACATACATAATTTACAGTTTAATTTTGTTATATCTTGAAAATAGACACAACAAAAATATATTATGTTATATACATAATATATGTATTATGAAAGGATATACTTTGTTGGAATCTCTGTAGGATTTCGGATTTTCGTATCTTAAGATACCTTACTTTGGACCTTGTACAGACAGAGATTGATTCGATTCTAAACTGTTATGATTTATGATTCATGAAACTATTCGAAGTTAGCATTGAATATTATCTTTATAACTGTAATTAGTAATGATGATAGATGTTTCAGATTTAAGTTCTGATAAGAATCGTTATAGAAAGTATGGCAATTTAATTTTTATTTTATGTATTTTCTTACTCATTGAACTTAATTATAAAACTTATTATTATAGAATAAATATAGTAACGATTGTAAACTCGGCAGGTTCTCACATTAGGTCGTGATCCCATTACTTAAATCTGCAGGGATATGTTTTTTAATATGTGTCATTTATGTATTTCAATATTGTAATTTATTTATTTATCATTTATATACATACATATATTTAATAGAATTTATATATTTTGTAGTACCGATAAGGTGTCGTATTATTAGTAATATTTACGCCTACCCCCTTGTCGACGGCATATTTAATTATAACAGTCGATGCTTGAAACTCGATGCGCTTTCCATACGTTCCTTTGTTTTATCTAGTATTTTATACATCGTAGGATCTTTATTAGTATTACTCCACTTATATCAAAGAGTAAATAAATATAATCTCTATAGATCCTTCCTCACCTCATCGACTACATAACATAAAATGCAGAGGTAACCTTGTGTTAAAACACCGCTCCCCACTTTCCACCGAATTATGGAGGCGTTGTGTGATAAGTGGCGTAACTTAACGTCGCCATTTGCCTCGACACCAGAGCAAAGAAATAGAAAAAAAAACTTAGGAAAGAAAAATACTTATTAAGAAAACATATAAGCATTTGAACGTAGCGGAATTTGAACACGAGCAAGAGTAATTAATAACCGTAAGTAATTACTATTTGGCAGTAATTATTTTTGGGTAGCGAAAATTTGTAACTGAGACACTAACAACATAAATAAGTTGTAACAAGCGTATAAGAATATCGACGTAGCCGAGAACGTATGGCTTAGTTAGTCAGAGCGCTTGGATGGTTTCCACAGAGACGCGGGTTGAAATCCTGCTACATTCAAATTTTTATACGTTTTCTTACTAAGTATTTACCTTAAGGTTGTCTAATATATATATATATATATAAACTTAGACATTCCAGTGAAGGCTGCGCATTTGTAACATTAAATATTTTTAAACTATAACAATTATTGATTGATTATTGATTTAAAACAATATATTGTTTTGTTGTATTTGATGAAGATTTTTAAGATTATTGATAATAAACGGGTTAGTTTATCTTACTAAGTTTAAGTATTTATATAAATATTTGTAGGCTAACAATACCTTTGTGTTTAATGATTGTTGTTTAATGTATATTTTAAAGTATAAAAAAATTAAATAACATTAAAAATGTACCTGTAATCTTAAACATATGAAAACATTTTGATTGATGTATGTATATAACATTTCATTTTAATATTAGAAAGAATTTTAGTCTCTGTTCTTAATAATTGCTCCTTACGTTAATTCTAACCCCAGCCTTGTTTAATTAATATTCACCCCAGATGCGGGGTCGGTATTAACAAATTACTTTTTTGGTTTTAACGACTCTATTTCTGAAATTACTTACTTAACTAACGATTTCTATTACTTATATCATAGCTGAATAACCAAAGCATGCTATGAAAAAAAATATAACAAAAAAAAACATTATTATTAGAAAGATAAACTATCATAAACAATTTGGTAGGTCTAGCGCCGTTCTTATTAATAGGGATATTAGAAGTGCTAGGAGTCTCAAATTTTCCATGGGCGTTATGGCCATATCAGACCAGTGGTGGGCTTGGTAAACCAGAAGATCACCGGTTGAGCTTCCATGGCGAAAGCTATATTGACGGTCATGTATCAACAGGTGATTCTTACATGAATCAGGCAAAGCGTGTCTTTGAATTCCGCTACTCAACACACAATTCTACCAGAATTCGGCGAAAACTGGGAAAGGGAAGTGACTTAACTGGAACGAAGTTAAGACGAACATTAGGTTCTCAGATACCCTGAGCCTACTCTGCTATGTGAGAGAAAAACCAAAAATAAATATAATATTTCTTCACTAATATAAATAAGATATTTTATCATAATAACAGTTATGTTAAAACAAATTTATTAATTTGAACTAAATAAATATCTCTATAACAAAAATTCACAGAAATATGATCAGAATCCTTTCAGAAATAAATCCCTATCAAATCCAGTTATTTAATTTTTAAATCTGTTTACGTATTTGTAAATTGTTTTAATAATTCATATTAGTATATTCTTTTTTAACATAAACAAATCCTTATAAGAAATGCGATAATATGATACCAAAGTTTAAGACTTTTTGACATTAGAATTTATTATAGTAAGTGCATTGCAAATATACAATATTAAGAACACAAAGTAATTCAGTGTATTGTATAAATTGTGTAGTTCAAGCGGGCGGAGCCGCGGGCGCATTGCTAGTATTATATAAAAAATATAGCAAGATACAGTTGGTTTATTTATACAAAAACACGTAAATACCTTCCGGAATCGGACGTAACGAGAATGCCCCTTGCGCTTTCATCCTCGTCACTCGGATCGATGTAATATTCAAAGTCATCATCTCTAACGAATTCTCTGGAAAAATATACAAAAAACTTTCTATACTAATATAATAAATTGGAAGAATTTGTTTGTTTGTTTGCTTAAACTCTAAAATCTCTGGAACTACTGGTCAGATTTACCTTTTGATTATTTTATATAAAAGCTACATTCGTCAGGAGTGCTGTAGGCTATATAACATTACGGTTATTGTTAGTTAGCTTTAAGTAATGAAATAACAATAATTAGGAATCGTATTGCCTTAGCCGCATGCGCTGTAGAAGTAGTTAAATATATGTAAGTACATTGTTCGACAAAAACATTCAATTTCATTAGTTCTAAAATAAAGTCCGCGACACCCTATATCTATCTCTTATAAATAAGTCACAATAAGACCTTTTGTGACAAAAACTAATTGAAAATTGCAACGTATATCACGTTTTTTATTTAATGAAAGTTGTTCCATCATCAAAGAAATTTTATGAAAATAAACTTTGGCTTTTATAGCATGTAAATTGGACATATAATTTTAGAGTAAATGTAAAATTAAAATAATTCAACGCTATGTTTACGGCCACAAGGCCTGTGGGGAGCGCCCTTGTGCCGATGTCGTCCTCGCAAGCAGCCACGTAATGCTCAAAATTATCAAAAATAATTGAATGTATAAATTATATATTCAATCTTATGGCAAATGCATCATAATAAAATAACAATAGGTGGTATGCAGGCGAAGCCGCAAGTAGGCCGCTTGTGGGATATATTGATGATTTTTCCTGATTATTTTACACAACGCGAGGGTTGTTAGATTTTGATAGATTGATTTCACGCTATATATTGTTAGATGAATATTTTTATAGGTTTTCTAAAAGGTATAATAGACATTAGGGTCGGCCACATAGCAAATACTAAATGAACAGAAAAAATAGTAAAAAAGCGGGATATAATATGATCGCGGCACATCGGTACATCGTGTAATTTTTATCGCGGCAATTGCGGATCGGGGAGTGAATCGGTGACTTCCTCGCTCCGGCAAAGGCAAAACGCGGAGTTGATTTTCGCCAGTCAACGCGCAAAGTCTCATCTCAATTGAGCGATACTTGGGGAACGAAGTGTCTCAAAAGTATGTTCCCTTTACTCACCCTGTTCTAGAATACCGAGAAGCTAAAAAAAAGGTTTATAAGAAATCTCTTACAATTTTCAAATGCAAATACTCACTCCATGCTGGCTTCATTCAAAGCGGCGTAATTGAAAGCGCAACAATATCCTTCATAAGTCTTTATTAGTGTAAATATTTCTGAGCATTTTTTAATTTTACTATTAAATGTACAGTATAAGAGAAGGTCTTCACATTTTTGATGAACCTAAGTAACAAATTAAATGTAGAAATAAGTAGCAGCCGTGTTAAAATATTATTAATATACTTGTAAGTTAGCACGATGGTCGTGAGTTCATTATTTAGTTGTATCTATGAGTATATATAGGTTAACTTTATTGACCTTATTTTTTATGCACTATCAAGATTTTCGATATTTTTGATATTTTGCTAAAGATTTACTATCAAGATTTTCGATATTTTTGATATTTTGCTAAAGATTTATGTTGTAAGCTTTATTTGCTACCTATAGGAGATCACAAATAGTGATAAGGTCGCCTTTACATACTACGTCTATGCGTAAAATTTTTTTTTTTACATTTCTTACTTCATCATTTTCTATTTTTTTCTTAAGCCTCACACTTTATTCACTGACAGACACTCTGTTCCTATTAAGACACTAACGTTCTCCACTTTGTTTAGTGGAAGAACTCAACCCAGCACTATGCCTTGGTACAAGAGTGGGGAAATGAAAATATCCAATATTTAAATTCCTCGAATGGGAATCAACCACAACCTGTTGTGTTGACAGTTGCACGCTTGTGCTCCTGCGCCACGACCGGCCTCGGATCTGGGATTATATTCTATGTGTCTTTTTTTTCCAAAAATAGTTTTATCTCTCTACCGATTTTCTGGGACATGGTATGTTAAGTAACGTAAATAAATGCCCAGCTTTGTTTTGCATATTGCACTATATAATGTAATCCTAGTAATATAATAATTGTGGAAGTTTGTGAGGATAGATGTTTGTTCCACTTTAACGTACTTCAATCCGCTTAGTAGTTTTTTCACGTAAAAACTATTAAACAGATTAAGATGAAACAATAACAGAAAAAAAAATCTATTGATTTTGGCTATAATTTAATAATAAATCTAAGCCGCGCTTGGGTCGCTAGATTTCATATTTTCATTTTCTATTCTGAGGCTATACATTGAAAACAAGTTAGTGGTGTAGAAATTACTCCAATACAGAGCAGAATATGTAAAATAAAAAAACCAAGTAAAGATTAATCAGTAAGGTTCTCTCACAGAATTCATAAAATCTTATAATATTATTTCAGTTACACGCTTATATTGCATAGCAGCGAAAGCTGAGAAAATCTAGTGTTGAATCAGCCCGTTTCCGACTTTCCACCCGACCAGAAAAAATAAATTATAAATACATATAAGCATTCCCCCAAGTGGGGATCAAACCTAGATTCCTATAGTATATAGCCAAACACTGTCCAAAGGGGTCATGACGCTAATAACACCTTTAATAAGTGTAAATAATCTTGTAGTAATCAATCACACACACCTCTTCCATAATAGTTTCGACGGTGAAGTAGTGAAGTTTCAGTATATTCATGATTTCATAGAAAGCTACATTAGTTCTTGCTGTTATGTTCTTAAAATGGATCAACATTGGCAGACTTTGATATAAATATTCAATTTCTTCTCTAGTTCGGTTATGTTTTTGTCTGAAATAAAAAAATGCTTAATAATATAAGTAAATGAGTGCTAAGTCACTCAGCTTTTCACTTTTTGCTTAAAGTGTGATTGCGTAGACAGTAGCGCAACTCAATACAGACTTATGTTGCCATACTTATGAAATTGAAAGAGAAAGTCTCCTCTTTTCGCCCGATTTCAAGAAGAATGTTGAGCGGCGAAACTCAACACTTTATTTTACTAGAGTGGGAAAAAGATAAGGGTCATTGAAATAGAAGTAATGGAAACCTCAAATATGCGCATTATATTCGCATTTTTTTATTCATATACGTATATATTTTCAGCTTCAAATTGTATCCCGCCTATAGCAGGGTAACAGAGGGAACCTGGGAACATAGTGCACAGGTCACTTTTCCACTCCTTTTTCTCTCCTTTATTTCCTTGAATTCAATTTAAGCCCGCAACTATCATACACTGCCATGGTATTGTATAATAATAATACAAAAAGGAACTACCAAAAAGCAGCTGTCGCAGTTTTGAACGAGCAATTTACATATTTTATAAGTCTCAAAATAAAGAGTAATTTATTTTTATGACATGTTTTCCACAGTAATTATATTATCCATTTATTTTCATAAATAACATCATTTTATATGTTGCTTCACGGCGTATCCCGCATAAAGCAGATAGATAAGATACTCCACTCCCCACTCGCCGAACAATTTTTCAACATATAGCGTGTCGAGTGGTAAAACTCTTCTTAAGCCGAGCTTTACCAAAGCGGTTAAATGAATATAATACATTTCCACGCGCTTCAATCGAACCCACAACTATCACGTTTACATTGAGACACTGTGCCACTGCACCATGGCGGCTTTGATTGTATACCTATCTATTTTTAAGAATAATATTTAGAATGTAAAAAGACTGAAATTTGAATGATTTTTTAGATTGTAAGAAGAGTGAACTTTCTCTTATTACAAATGTGATATTTTATTTAAGGATAATCGTTCTTGCAGAAAAAAATTAAATACACTTGTGAAACAATGATGATTATGATGGTAATAACATATTTATTATGAATATAATGACTATACTCGATTACAAGCTCAGGTTTTATTTATCAGATTGGAAAATACTGCTTAAAGCATCGTGGTGAAAACTACTACTAGACTAGTTTTAACCTGATTTGCGTAAAATCTGACTTTTCACATCCACATATAAAGCTGAAAAAATAAACATTTTAATTATCCAAACTTGAACTCACAGTATTTTTGTAATACTCTTCGTTTGTTTCAATGACACCACATTAAAGTTACAAATGCTGACCGACGGAAATGGGACTTGGTTCACTTTGCAATTTGCGTTTATCTAAAGGAATGAAGCAAAATAATTTAATAAATTAATAAATAATAGATATAATCAATATATTTAACAGGCGCTTTTTCCGACAGGACTAAATAAATAAATAACTATTTCAAATTGAGCTTAATCGATTTCACACACATTAACTAAAGCGGCAAGTTAAATAACAGCTTGTAAAATTAACAAATAGTCTTCCGACGTCATCGTGAAGCAGAAAAAAGATAAAAAGATCAGGCTTACCCGCGTGATGATCTGGTCATTGCTATATCGCTTGCTTATGACGAACACGTAAGCGGCCATTACACCTACAGTCAATATTATACTACACGACCAGAAAATTAATCCCGGACCCTTATGCCTTGTTAGCTGTGCCGTGCCGTGTAAAGTTGTGATGTTTTCGCAGATTGATTTCATATTAGAAATTTTAGATAAGTTACTTGAAATTATAAGTGACACTAAAAACAAAGAAAAATAATTTTATTAAACACCGAGTTTTTTGTACCAATTTCAGAGTTGTAGGTCAACGGGTTTCCGTTGACTTACAACTGTTGACAAACTTAAGTTCTCTCATTTTGAATTCTGTTTTTCAGATTTTTTCCTTTATTTATACTGCACGTTCTCACTTCTTGCCAATTTTTCTATTTGTAGATATACAGAAAATACCGTATAGGTTTTGATTACGTTGCGAATAATATTGACCAAAATTAACTTTGGCGCCCCAAATTTAAGTTTGTCGACATTATTCGCTCAACATTGTTCCCACATTTTGTATTAAATTTGTAGATTTGTATAATTTGGTATTAATTTCAACTTGATATCTCCACGTGATCTCGAGATAAATTAACTTGACGTCCATCAAAGTGATCCTATAAGGCTTCCGTTTTTATGGTGCGGAACCCTAAAACTATAAAATTATTTAAAATATAAATACATACATATCTGTGTTTCTTTTAATACATTTTAATTTACTATTAATAATATTTTTTTAACAAACTAATAGAACTGCCGATTGAAGTGTGGTAAAAGCTTTGTGACATAAAATCAAAGTGGATTCTATAAAATGAAGGCAAATATGTTTAATTGATATAAAGTTGTACGTCTTGCTGTTAGCGGAAATCATTAAACAAGCGTTTTGTCAATTAATTTTGTAAATGTAGAAATCGTCTAATAAATTGAGGTCGTCATGGCGCAGGGGCACAAGGGTGTGACTGCAACGTGACGTTGGGTTCGATCCCCGCTTGGGGGAATGAATTATTGTTTTTTTCATTTCTTCGCTCTGGTCCGGCCACTTTCTACCACTCAACAGACAATGCCTCTCCTCCTGAAAGTTGGGGACGGTTAGTCTCCTCACACTGGGTTCCCAGGCTCCCTCTGCGTACTACATGCGGGATGCAGCGATTGCAGCTTCACGGTAGGGAAAAGAGAAAACTTAGTGTCGTGGCACTGTGTTCATCTGTGTGCATTCGAAGCACTGCATATTAAATGACGGAACTCAACGTCGCGTTTTGTAAAGAATAATATAAAAATAAAATAATAATCGCTTACAATTCCAACGACCCTTATGAAATACACAAGTATTTCATTTTAATTATGGCGTAGTTGAAAGAAAAGTTGTTCAGTAACGAGTGTTCCTGAAAAAGTTTAATTAAATCGAATCGAGCGTCGTTAGGCTCGCGCGCTGATGGATGTGTGGGATGACAAATTACATTGCGGTAATTGCGCTTTCTAAAGAATAAAGTAACTAAATAAATAGTTATAAACTATAATTAAAACACACACTTCTTTATAAGTAAAATTACTAAAGAAAGTGCTTGGAGTTATAAATTATTTGAGTTGAAAATTCCACTATTCAACTCAACTTCTATGAATCAACTTTTATAACAGTCAACTTTTATGATAATATAGTTTTAATCAGTTGGTCAATAGAAAAAACAATAATAATTTATTCCCAAAGTGGGAATGGTTTCGATAGCCTCAACCCTACATATATTTTAATAATCATATTCTACAAATACATACATAACCACAGGATTTGAATTTATAACGACTGATGAATAATCATAAATCCGATTAAAATAAATTATAACTTTCAAATAATATCTCCCATAACGGATCCGAAATTTTCACGTATGGAGATTGGACTTTTTATACAACTTTTGTAGCAAATTTAATGAAATATTCGCAAGGATGTGTCACATAGGCATCTAATCAGTCCAAGTAAAAGTAAATATCGCATATTTTTTAACATTTTTAAAGTGTTATTCCTCACTTTCCAAACGAAGAAACACATTTCCGTTTACAACTTTGCGAGAGCGACAGAGCGAAGAAGTAAAATATATTTAATGTCATTGAATGGGAATCGAATCCATAGCCTGCAAAGCGCGGCGTTGAGTTTCGCCACTTAACACGCAATGTCTCTAGAATTCGGCGGAAAGTGGGGACCAGAGTGTCTTAACGATATGTTCCCTCTGCTTATCAAATATTAATACTAAATACGCCACGCATTTTCTCGAAAATTGTACCATAAATGTCGAAAATATTTATTATATTTAAGGGAACGACAAAGTATCGACTCTCTAAGAAAAAATATTATTAAAACCAAAAAATATGTTTCTAAAGCGGTATCAGAGTAGCTTCATGCTAAGAAAAGTTATCAAACTTATGTTAATTAATCAAATCCATTAGCCACTGAAAGTATTTTTTATACACCTTTATATGATCTCTATCTACTTAGTCTATATGATATATGAAAGTAAAACATTGTTTTTAACTTTACGATTCATCAAAAACCCAGCTAAAGTAAAATATTTATATCCAATATCAAGACACGCCGTTGTCCACCGATTTCAAGACATTGCGTGTAGATTGGCGGGATTTAACGCTGCGTTTTTATTATACCAGTAAAGAGAAAATGTTATGCAAGATAATGCGTAAAGACTCGAGAAACCCCGGGCTATTTAGGTTCACCTATAAATGGGATAATAGAATCACAAAAGGGAAAGCAATTTTCTTTTCAGCCCGTAAACATATTCCTTGATATTCGGAAATGAATGGATGATTATTTCGAAGTACGTAATTGCAATTAGTTTGTAGTAAAAGCATGATATGCTCGCTTGTAATATTATCGTGTTATTTTAATTATAAACGCAATGGCTGTGATTTCTATTTCTACGTGGGGGGATGAATTATTTTTATTTCCTCACATTGGTAAAAAGACAAAGCGCGGCGATGAGTTTCGTCACTTTGTGTGACTGCGTGGGAAACGTAGTGTGCCAACACTAGATTACTTCTGCCTATCCCGCTTTATGAAGACGACAGCTTAAAACTAAAAAACAGAAACATATAAACATATTATATTAACTTCACTCTCCATTTTTCACTTATCTTAAAATTATGGCAGGCTTAGGTTATGGAAATCATAACCACTTCTAGTCCTGATTTAAATATAATAAAATATATCTTATTACCTTAAACACAGAATGATACTTCTCAAATAAAAATTAAACCCACAATTATTTCATACAATCATATACTCTGGTACTACTTGAATAATTTTTAAATAATAATTTTCTAAAGCGTCGTTTCTTACGTCTTGCAAATGACAAGCGAGCAAAAGCTTAGGCTTCAGAGACTCTCGTAAACATCTTTTGAATGTGGCGAATATAGGTCGTTGTACAAATTTAACCGCCTTTTGTTGTTACCAAGATAAAGCGCAGCGTTGAGTTCAGTGTCACTTCATACGCAACGTTTCCAAAATTGGGCGGTAAGTGAGGAACGGAGTGTCTTAATACTAGGTTTCGCTCTAATAACAGGGTATATGTGGGAAAAGGAGTGAAGCTACTTTTTGTTATTGTTATTAACGCTATCATAGAACAGTAGAGAAAAGATTGTGGGTTCGGTTCTCATATTTTAAATTTAGTATTTTTCTATACTCGATTCATCATTCTTGAGACAAAATGTAAACAAAAAAAACTCTTTCTAAAACTTTATTGTATTTCTTTATTTGTATTTAATTTATTTATCGTGGAGTTTTCTATATACAGCATTATTGCTTGTTGTACTTGAATGTTATATAAAAAATACCTTTGTATAAAATAAGAATAGCAAAAAAATAAAATGAAAATGTAAAAGTTTTACTAAAAGTTACTTAACTGTTAGGATAATAAAACTTAATATATCTATTATTCAATTATTTATTAGAAATTGGAGGATTCTGAGGAACTGTCACTAACATTAATGACGAAACGGTCCACCACATTATCTATTAAATGATCAATTTTTTTCATCTTTTGCTCTTCTTTTATCACATGGTCAATGCAACTTTGCCAAGCTTCTAGGCTAGTAACAATTTAATTTCCTATAGCTTAAAGCTTTTATTATTCATGGCAACATATCCTTTCACTTTGGCCCATATTAATTCTATGGGATTTAATTCACAATG
>DWMY01002259.1:0-12171 GCA_018249775.1 Heliconius hecalesia formosus
TCTGCCACTCAACACGCAATGCCTCCAGAATTCGGCAGAAAGTGGGGAACGGAGTGTCTTAACACTAGGTTCCCTTTGCCTACCCTGCTGTGTGCGGGATAAAGCGTGAAGCTAATTTTTTTTTTTTTTCTATTTCCGCGAGTGGAGATCGAACCTTTGTGCCCCTCCGCCACGATTGGCCCAGAATAATCCAATTACATTAAGAAATATATATAAAACTGTTGTATAAACGTTTTACTTGAGTCACTGTTCATCTAGAGCAGAGGTTCCCAATCTTTTCTTGATCAAGGACCACTTTTATATCATTCTTGGTAGCAGAGACCACTATGCATGTAAAAATTAACTGTGATAATCAAACAAAAACTTCGTCTCACCACCTCAGTCATAAAATTTGTATCGTTCGCGGACCACATTTAGGCCTCTGCGGACCACTGGTTGGGAACCAGTGATCTAAAGGCTTGATTTATACAATCATTCATTCAATGCGACCTTGCAATCTAAGACTAAGCCCTTCTATTGGAGCTTTAGTACCTTCAAGTATTTAATACAAATATATATATCATTGGTAACTAACAATCGTTCGCAGAAACAGCAATTAACTTTGATATATATCATTAAATCAGTGCAAATATTATATATATCCCATTTTAATCTCAGTTAAATACTAATTAATGTCCCTAACTAAGGCTAAAACTTGTGTAATATGAAAAAATGTATATACTATGTAATGAGAAGAGGAGTAGATTGAATCGGAAAGTACACCACCAACAAACGCAAAGACTAATGCTATGTAGAAAAAGAAGGCTTGTAATAATAAATATAAGTGAGCAGTGAAGTAAAAGTTAATATAGCTTTTGAATATTTCCAAAATCGGAATATACCTACTCTGTTGCAAAACTGTGAAAATTATATCTAATTATATATAAAGCTGTATCTTTTCGGATGCACCATATATTTTTTGAACTTATTTCAATTCTCAAATCCTCCTCCTCTTATACATTTAATCATCAGAAAAATCAAGGAAGAGAGAAGACACAATTTTTTCCATCTGTTAGGACAATTGAAAATTTGTGACTCGAATTCGTGCCTTCCCATGTTAGTGGGAACTTAATATTAAGGAGAGAACCTAGTGTTAAGACACTCCGTTCCCCGCGCATCGCTCTATTTTATAGACCGATCGTGTTAAGCGGTGAAAATCAATGCTACGCTTTTTTGGTTTCCTCGGCGAGAAAATAAAAATAAATTCAAAATTCATTCATCATTATCATTGCCAAGTGCAAATCGAACCTGTGTCTCTTTCAGGCAGACGCTGTGCCGCTGCCTACAAAAGTTTATAGCGCTAAGTGACGCTCTCAAGGATCTCTGATGAATCATTTAAAACAATGAGGCTTCTTGACAATGTAAAGATTCTATGAAGCGAACACCATATATAATTGTAGTTCTATTCTGAAGTCCTATTCTGAAGTTATTATTACTTTTTTATCATTATAGCCTTAACAATGTTTAGATAATTTTCATATATTTCCTTTACGTTTTGCTACAACAATCTCACGTAATGTTATAAACTTGTAATTTTAAACTGTTTTGGTAAAGTCGTAAAAGTTTTAACAAAAGGCTAATAAATACGAAGTAACCGAAAGTGTAATAAAAACAAATGAGTTACAAAATTTCCTTTAGGTTTGTTTTAGGAAATTTTATTAAATACAATGCACGGCGAAACTTAACGCCGTGCTTTTCCCTCGACACCAGAGCAAATAAATTAAATTTTTAAATATTTCATTTCGGAATCGAACTCAAAACCTGTCTCGTTTTGCAGGCACATGAATAATTATCCACTCAACACATTTTTAATTGAATTCTTTATTATATACTGTTACAAACTAGTACTTAAGTGTCCAACAAATTCAAAGCCTTATAAAATGACTCACTGCTAGCGGAAGGCTCTATCGCAATACATGGAAGTATACTATGGTACATTGTACATATTTCACTTTCACTCGGTCCCCGCAAGGCCAGCCATATTGATGTGACCAAATTACCGCAAGCAATAAAAAAAAATGAAAACTGTATCTAATAGTATTGTGCAATAAAAGCCCTTTCTAAATTTCATAATGCCTTAAGAATACGTATTTATGATTATGTTTTTGAGCTTCTATTTTGTAATTTTAAGAATTTTAAGAGGTGGTTGGTGATTCGAACTCTACTACGGGAGTGAATTATATTCGTTTGTCAAAATATTTGAGGGTTCCATTAAACCAATTAATAGCATTTAAATAGACCAAGTGTGGATTGGAGTGAATTATTATTAAGCTATAAGTTATTAGTTGGTATATGAGAAATTGACTGCTTTTTATTGTTTTCCAACAGGTTCTGTCTACTAATTTTAATATTGAATATATTATCAACTTAAATAAATGAATTGTCATGATCATAGTTATTGTTAGAATTAAAGACTCATATCCCTTGATATAGTCACAAGTTTGTACATTCTATGTGATTACTAGCGGCAAGGTACAAGGTTTTATTCCATGTGGGATCTAAAGGTCGAATGACAATGGCTTGTGCCTCACAAGTCAATTCAGATAAAAAAAAATTTAATAAAGAATTACGAAATATAAACCTTAATTCCTGAATAGTAAAAATTTATAAATAATTTCATATATTATGTAGGTATACTTCACAATGAATTTTATTTCTAACCTGGAAAAATATATAATTTAAAATTTTTACTTAGGCCTGCTTAAATTTTTGATTATTTTGGCTTCGTTCTGGTATCGAGGCAAAGCGCGGCGTTAAATTCCGCCACTCAACATGCATTACCTCCAGAACTCGGCGGGACGAGGACAGTGGAGTGTCTTAGCACATGGTTCCCTCTGCTTACTCTGCTTTGTGCAGCGTGAAGCTGATTAGATTTTATAAATATTTTGTTTAGGTACATGGATATCTATTGCCTACCGCGCCTCAAGTCAAGACTCAAGTCTGCTTTTCACATAAAACAAGAGTGACAATTCACTAAGTAAGTTTCCTATGCTTAAACAAACAAAAACGGATTAAGGAAGAGAATTCTGTAATAAAGTCATATTACAGAATTCTACTCTTTAGAGTTCCGATTTCGTTTATACTTTGTGAAATATAATTCCTTAGTTTTGAAGGTCTTTTGTGAATGAACTCAGAATTTTCTTACATCAAGTTCATTCACAAAAGACCTTTAAAACTATGGAATTATGTTCCACTGTACGTTAATAACATTTAAAGTTCAAGTAAGGTTAATATTAAACCTTCAATAAGTATTGATATATGAATCAGAATTACGTCATATTTTCATTAGGACATAAAAACACAATGTCTTCTTTAGGTAACTCCACACCTACAGTCCAATTTTGACTGCTAAGTTGTAATTTTATTAAAAATAATTAAAAAATTAAACTGGCTTCAAATACCAGCCAGCTACCCCCTAAAAATTTATGTAACTTGTAATGCTTTTAAAACTGGAATATATCTGTTTTAAATCAAAAAGGATTATCACGATCTAAATCTTAGTTTCTGAGAAATTTGTGGATAAGCAAACAGACGGACAAACGTTTACGAAATTTAGCAGACGTGCTTAATAGATCATCATTATGATAATGAAAGAAGAGTCATTATTATTATTTATTTCGACAACATCAATTAAAATATAATACGTGCTTATTAGTCCTAATTGTATATTTACGAGTATACTAGTGACCTAATCGCGGATTCGCCCGCATAAACTTATTGTTATATTATAGCGAAATTTAAAATAATTGCGTATTTTTTAGTTTGTGTTATTCCGATGTATAAGCTATATTATTGTAAAAACTCATTAAGTCCCTTCAGTAGTTTTACATTTATAAAATTAGTAAGATAAGATATATTTGGAACTAATAAGCATTTTATTTGAAAAATCCACTTCACGCTGTATCCCGCATACAGCAAGGTAGACAGAGGGAACCTAGTGTTAAGACACACCGTTCTCCACCTTCCGCCCAGTTCTGGAAGCATTGCGTGTTGAGTGGCGGAACTCATCGCCGCGCTTTGCCTCGACCTACAAAATTGGGTAATTAAGTCCCTTGATGGAAGAGACGAAGTTGTTTACACTGAAGTTTTATTATTTAAAACTGATAAACTTCACAGAGAGAAACTGCCAGAAGCTGTATTTTTAATTTAATAGTTTCACGCTTTATCCCCCACATAGTAGGATAGGCAGAAGGAACTTGGAAAGCTAGTAGTAGTAAGGCACTCCGTTCCCAAAAAGATACTTTCATTCCACATTTACCAGCGAACGGGTATTGCGTGCTTAGTGACGAAACACTACCGCCGCACTTTGCATTGTTACCAGACCTGTGAAATAAAAATATCGAATATTTCATTTCCTTGAGTGTTAATCGAACCCATAAGCAGTCGCGTTAACAACCTCCTGCGCCACGATTGGCCTCATAACTACATAAAAATATAAATACATACTTTATCGGTACTTTTGTTGTCCTTGCTTATAATATTTATGTATACAATATGTAGATATTTTTTAATATTCTTTTTTTTACATTTATTTATTATTACAATATTTAAAATATCTAGATTTTTTCTTTTTTGTTCAATAATTACAATGAAAATGACATTGCAGTGCAGTGAATGGTGCGGACATCGCAACCACTGTTAATCTTGATTTTTTTTTACTCAGTTTCACGAGTTTCGTTTTACCAGACCAGGAAAATGATCAGCCATACCATTATCTTTTGTTTAAAATAAAAAAAAGAATCAATTAAGTAAAAAAGAAACTTTTAGTTTCCAATGGAAATTGAACCAATAACCATCGCGTTTATAATCAGACGCTTACCCATTGGCTGACGATGGCCTAATAATTGAGAAAAATCATACTAATATTATAAATGTCAAAGTTTGTGAAAAAAACACTAGATTCCCTCTACATACCCTGCTATGTGCGGGATACAGGTTGAAGCTAAAAAAAAGCTTGTGAGTATTGATGTTTGTCCCATTTTCATGCAAAAACTACCGAACGAATTTAGATCAAAAAATTACAGTATGTCAAAATAACACATACGCTACAATTTATGTAAAGATTTTGCATTATTTGGCTAAAATATAACAAGTTTAAGCGAGCGAAGCCGCATGTGGATCGCTAGTAATAACAATAAATACACAATGAGGATACAGATGAGCCAAATCGAACAATACGTAATTACAAGTGGAGAATGTGACTGTATTACAAATCTTCTTTAAGAAGAGCTAACTGCTGATTTAATTTATAGTTTTAACTTCTGTTTGAGACAATGGATCTAATAGTTCTATTAATCAAAACGTCATGTCGCCAAAAGCAGAGTGATTTAACTCTATTCCTGTCTATTTAGTCCTAGCGCGACGGCTGTGGGTTCGATGCTGACTCGAGGGAAAGAGGATTATTTTTTATTTTCTAGAACTAGTAGACTTTAGCTTTAGCTTTTCGTTGAAAACCTGCTTAACACACAATGTCTTAAAAATTGATGTCAAAATGTGGAAGGGAATGTCACAACACTCTTGTCTTGTTTTATGAGGGAAAACGCATGAAGCAAAATCAAATTTTCAAAACAAGCATTAATATAGAAAGTATTCTATATAAAATATTTACAAAGTCCATTATCTTATTTACGTACCAAAATAAATCCGGCAGCTGTTCCAATGTATGTATTATAATCAATTAATCAGCTTCACGCTGTATCCCGCACACAGCAGGGTAGGCAGAGGGAACCTAGTGTTAAGACACTCCGTTCCCCACTTTCTGCCGAATTCTGGAGGCATTGCGTGTTGAGTGGCAGAACTCGACGCCGCGCTTAAGCGTGGTAGGCAGAGGGGATCTGACTGGGGGACTGATCTGTGATTAAGACGCTCCGTTCCCCACTATCTAATCAATTTTCAAGACACTGCGTTCTAAGTGGCAGAAATTAACGCTGCGCCTTGAAAATAATTTATTCCCTCAAGGGCTCGAGAAGATCTTAAGCCACTATTCCTTTATGGTTATTATTAGACTAGCGGCCCATTCGCGGCTTCGCTCGCATACCAGCTATAATTATTTTATTGTGCTCCATTTTTCACCAGACAGATTAATTTACACATTCAATCATGAAAAACTTATTTTCATAAATTTGAGAAAGTGCTAGTACGTCGTGGCCGCATGCGACGATATCATCGGCGGCAAGGGCGCCCCCTGTGGACCTCGGGCCTATGCTTACGGCCGTAAACAGAGTGTTAAATTATTTTAATTTAAATTTTCTCGAAAACTATACGTACAAATTACATGCCAAAGATTATCTTCATAAAATTACCTTCATGATGGAATATCTTTCTTCACTCGTAAGTTTCAATATCTTCGTCAAATAAAAAACGGTTAAATATCACCTTTGATTTTTTTATTATTTTTATCACAAATTGCCTTATTGTGACTTGTTTATAAGAGATAGATATAGGTTGTCGCGAACTTTATTTTAGAACTAATAAAATTAAATGTTCTTGTAGTGCAATGTACTTATATATTTTTAACTATTTTTGCAGAGCACGCGCTTAAGACAATTCGATTATGTTCATTATTATTATTATTTCGTTATTTAAAGCGAACTAAGAATTACACTGTAATGTTGTGTAGCACACCTGGAAAATGTCACTTTCATACAAAACAAAAAAAATATAAATCTGACCAGTACTTCCAGAAATCCTAGCGTTCAAACAAACAAACAAACTTTACCGCTTTATTATATTCGTATAGATATGTAAATAATATTTTGTGAAGAAATATTTGTAATAGTAATAACAATAAAATATTAAACAAAAGAATTATGTTTTTCGTTCTATTGTCACTCTTTAATAATGTATTTATTTTAAGCAACATTTGTATTCACATTTTATTCTTTTCTTTTTTTTTTAAATAAATTACAAAAAAAATATATATATATATTCTACTTAACACGGGAAGTACACCCGTACATAATTATTTACCTATTTACATGTTTGTATGTATATTAATTATCATAGAAATCACAACACTATCTCAATTAATTATAATCGATGGAAAGATTAGTGATGTGCCACTTATCTCAAAATCTACATATATAACAACGTGTCAAGGGCATGCGTAGGTGCTTGTTAACTCAGATAACGTTGACCTGGATTAATTGACAGTTAATATTTATTTAGATTTCCTTTTTTTTTTAGTTTCACTTTGTATTTCGCACAAAGCAGGCTAGGTAGAGGGATCCTGGGAACCTAGTGTTAATACCCTCAGTTTCCCATTAAGACACTTTACAGTCGATTTGTCGAGGCATTGCGTAGTGCGTGGCGGAACTTAGTGCCGAACTTTGTCTTGTTACCAGAGCGAGGAATTGAAAATATAAATATTTCATTTCCCTTAGTACGAACCTACAACCGTCGTATTTACACGCTTGTGCCCATGCTACTACTTCTTATTTTCTAGATATTGCGTGATGCTATCTGCTATAGAACACAACGCCGCGTATTTATATAGCGCTCTCAAGTCTTAGATAGATCTTGAGATGCCGTTTTCTTTCATAGATATATAATTTATGTTCATCGATCTCAGATTTGAGAGTTATTTATAAATACAGGTCTACATAAAAAAATACAATATTAGTATAAAGTATACTCAATATTTTTAGATTAAACGATAGCTATTAATGCTCATCTCATATATACATTTGTTCTACATGGGAATCAAACTCTGGATTTTTCCTAAGCAAGTAAATTAATTATTTAAGTGACTGACAATCAGTCACTTAAATAATTAAGCCAAATCCAATCTGAACACAGTTCAATTACTGTGACAGCTTAGTTTTGTAATGGTTTTTGTTCCATACAAGTCCTTGCGTTCGAGTTTGTAATCATATGGTATGGTACCCATACAGAACGTAGTAGACTCTACCTTGCCACATGTATTTTTTGTCTAAATTGAAAAAATTGCGTGTTCTTTGGTGGATGAAGAAAATGAAAGTAATTTTCCCCTCATTGATCATTTTTTATTCATATTTAAACTGGATATTTCAATGAAACTAACTTAACAAAAGGCCATTCGTGGCGCAGGGGCACAAAATGTGACTGTAAAATCGACTGATTGTGGGTTCGATCCCCACTCGAGGAGAATAAATATTTATATATTCCATTTCTTCGCTCTGGTGTCGAGGCAAGGCGCGGCGTTCAGTCCTGCCACTCAACACACAATGCCTCCAGAATTCGGCAGAAAGTCGGAAACAGGGTGTCTTAACACTATTTATACTATAATAACTAACTTAAAATATTAAGTAAAGTATTCGAAATAGTCTTCTAAATTATGATACTTTTTTGAACTGGACAAAGAATGGTATTGGTTTTGATTTTAGCATAGTTTTGAAATATTTTTCCCAACTTCATTTGCATATTGAATGAGTTCAAATATGCGTGTAACGTTTTTGCTTTTTATTTATGACTACATCTAAAATTTATATGGTGGTAGGGTTAGACTCTAAACGTGCCGGTTAT
The DNA here is from genome assembly GCA_018249775.1 of Heliconius hecalesia formosus. Lineage (NCBI taxonomy): Eukaryota > Metazoa > Arthropoda > Insecta > Lepidoptera > Nymphalidae > Heliconius > Heliconius hecalesia. The sequence continues at coordinate 8,542 of DWMY01002259.1, forward strand.
TGGTTCGATTCCCACTCAGGGCAATACATTATTTTGATTTTATCACTCTGGTAACGATATATTAAGACACTTACATTACTAATGTTACGCCGAATTCTGGAGACATTGCGTGTTGAGTGGCGGAACTCAACGTCGCTCTTTGCTTTTTTCGTATGCTGTATTTAGATTAGCAGGTAGCTTCTCATAAGACTGACAACACTGACATTTTTTAGACTCGCAACCATAACGTATAGGTAGAGTAAGATTGGATTTCGATTATGCCACATATTTGGATGAGTTACAAATATTTTCTTCTATTCTTTAGACTATATTTATCATAATAGAACTTACACAGTTTCTATATTACGCAATTTCAATGTTTTCAATAAGTTTATTGATTGAATTAACGAAATTCGCATTATTAATATTTTGTTAAACTCTTACAATATAAAACAAACAATACTTTTAGCTTATCTATTTGTGCTAATTTTATTCAGGGTTTTGTGTGTACTTGAAGAAATGCTACAAGCAGTAAGTTTATTATCAATTATGTTGTTTCAAATACGATTTACGTCTACCAAAACAATTTATCTCGAGATCGCGTGGAGGTTAACCTGAAGTTAAGCACAAAAATAAATGAATCTTCTAAGTCAACATCAATCCGAAGATACAAGAAATTATGCATTTTGTATTAAACTCGCATTGTAAATCTTATAGGATACTTACTTCCTATGAACCTGCAGTTGTGGAATTTGGCAAAAGTGAGAATATTTTAAAAGTGTCATTGCTTTTTTTATACGTTTTCTTAATATGTAAGAAGTCAGAACTTACAATACAAGTAAAGTAAAATAAAAAGTAAAAATAAAATCTGATAAGAGAATGGGTACTTCATAGAAAAAAACACATTATAAACTTATATTTCTAGATCATTTCATACAATAAAAAATGAGTGCATATGCACGCAAATTAATGTTTGTCAAGTTGTTTCGCTTAATTAAGCCTACAGGCTATTTTCCCGTAAGCCTACAATCTGAACCTGAAATTGGTAAGGAATTTGGCGGGTGAGTCCAACTCGCGCTTGACCGATGTTTTTTTATCTTTTGCGCAGTTTAATAAAATTACCGTTGAATTTGGAGTAGTAATTGTAAATTTTTTTTAAGCAACACCTGAAATAGGTGCCAGCTCCTCTTTTTTTAAGATCATGGCAAGCTAATTCCAAGTAAATATTTGTAAATAAAAGCAACTTTAATGCACAAAATATTATACTTTGCACAAGATATGTACATAGATATAAACATCGCGCAGAATATTTTTCCAGTTCAATATAGCACTAATGCATAGTTAATATGATGGACGATTAAAAATTAAACTTTATTACCTAAATATGTTAAAATAATTCGTTTTTAAGTATTTTACGTGAGAAACCATAACAATTCAAACTTATGAGTAATTTGGAATAATTCTGAAACATTATTTCAAAAACAATAATTATATGTAAATTATTAATTATTTTAAATGAATATGCGATAATTTACTATTGAAAATGCAAATATTAAATGTAAATACATTATACTATCAACATTTTGAGTATTTTAATTGAAAAACGATTATCATATCTAAAAAAAAATTCAATTAATAAAATATTTAAATTCATTTACAGAATAAATTCACATATTGAGTTTAACATTTATTTTACACATACAATTATGTTGTATTGAAGGTTTATTCGCAATATTAAATAAATTAAATAACAAAATTAATATTAAAAATGTCTATATCATAATAAATATCCCAAATAAATAAATAAAAAAAAAACAAAGAGGTTTCAATAAAAAAATATTCACGAAATCATTACAAAATTATAATATAAAATTATCATAAAATATACAATATCGCCGTATCTAATGTTTCAGACAATGGATTAACGAGATAAAAATATATTGACTAATAAATAAAATTACCTTTTAATTGTGTTTAGAACTGACGACACTTTGTTTTTAACACAAACTATGAAACGTGTAACACTTTTAGTAGCCAAATGTATACTGCAGGCAGGTATTTAGACATGCGTACGCGCAGTTGCATAAACCAGTTACATAGAACTGCGTTATTTGCCAATCCCTATAGAAATCATTCAATGTTAGGAGAGGTGGGAGATCAATGGATTTGGTCAAGAAGTATTGCTTGTTAGATTTGTGATTTTCGTTCGTTAGGTTAGTTAAGGGTCGTATATATGTATATGATGCTTATTTTTTCGTAGTGTTGAGAAATTACGTTTCGAGACATTGCGTGCTGAGTGGCGGAACTTAACGCCACGCTTTGTGTTTTAAGCTAAGATATTATAATAATTTATTCTTGAATGGAACTTACAACCGTCGCGTTTACGATCAGTCAGTCCTTGCACCACTACGGCCTAAACGGTTTTATTTAAATGAAATTGATATTATATTTATAAAGATTTTCTCGGTAGAAAGTGGGGAACAGAAGTGTCATGATGGGAATGGAGTATCTTAACACTAGGTTCCCTGGCTCCCTCTGCTTGTCCTGTTATGTTCGGGATACAGCGTAAAGCTAAAAAAAATAAATTTCATTTTTGCCCAAGATAATAGAAACCAAAGTCAAAAGTATTTTATTTAGACATTTAATATAAGGTTTGATTGAAGCATGAGCCTTGAAGTACGACTTCAATTCTAGGTTAAGTACCTACACTATTTACCAGTAATAGAAATTTGATAAGAAAAAATATATACGATCTAGATTTTTTATACAGCTTCGACTATGGAATAAAAACTAATCATATTCCTTGCTAGGTCAGTATAAGCAAAAAGTAATTATGAGTAGTCCTTTATTTCTTATATATCTATTGTACCTTAATAATTGTATATTGATTTCTTTGTTTTAACAACAATAATGTGTTAGTATGTTATTTTAGCTTAACATATGTATATTATATTCAACGGTATACGGTTATACGGTGTGCGAGATGCACACCGTCTGACTGTAATTGTTGGGACTGTGGGTTCGATTCGCATTCGAGGAAAATGAATTATTTTCGCATAAACGAAAAATGTAAGGTACAATTACATTTTTCATATGCGAAATGCGGTTTTTATACGTTTAATGAATGGTTAATTACTTATTTAGAATAAAATTATATTTAAATTATGGACGTAGCAGGATTTGAACTCGCACCTCTTGTAAACAGTCCAAGCGCTTGGGCTATTAAGCCATACGTTCTCATCAAGCTACGTCAGAAATTCTTGTTCACTGTTACGATCGGTTTCCACGATGTATGGGTTCAAATCCTGCTACCTTCAAATCTTTATACGTTTCCTAAATAAATATCTTTCTGTCCTAAACGTGGAATAAAACTATAAAAATATTAAAAATGGTGTTAATTATTTTAAATATTTTATTAAAAATAATTATCTTATTTTTACTTATTTATTAATATATATATATATATATATATATATATATATATATATATATTATTATATTTTTTGTTTACTTATTAATATTATATACTTAGTTCTATAACATAACTATGTAGGTTACGGTAAGTTTTATACGGTAGTGTGTCCGTTAGCTGATGGTGTGATTGATTAAATTCATACTTCCTAACCCGGATGTGTTGTATAATAAACTCTG
>DWMY01002260.1:0-12171 GCA_018249775.1 Heliconius hecalesia formosus
TTATTCCAACACAAGCTTTACATAGGGATGAAAAATATTTCGAGGAACCACATAAATTTAACCCTGACCGATTTTTGGACACAAAAAATATGAAGAGTGATGTTTTTTTACCATTTGGAGATGGCCCCAGAGCTTGTGTCGGTATGATTTTCAAAATTTAATTTGGTTAAAAACCATTTTTATGACAAATTGTGTATGTAATATTATGAGAATTATTTAACATTGACGTGGCACAGGGGCACAAGCATGCGACTGTTAACGCAACCCAGGTTCCCTTTGCCTACCATGCAGGAGACAGTGTGAATATAAAATAAAACAAATAACAAAGCTCCTCAAGTGTAGTAAGATAAGGTGCTACATACACTTTCCCCAACCATACTAAATCTTTTTCTGTAAATGACGTCATGACTATTAAAAGAAGTAAATATGATCAAATAGATATTAAAAGAAAAATGCTATCCCTTCAATAATTTTAATACTATTTAATTTTATTTTTATATAATTTTGCAATTAAAATATTTTTCCAGCTGCCCGATTGGGTAAAATGCTAACGATGGCTGGAATAGTCGCTGTATTACAAAAATTTACAGTCGAACCGTGTTCGATAAGCAAGTTGGAACCACTTCCAGATCCAATGGCCGTAGTATCAGAAAATTTTTTAGCTGGATTACCCCTTAAGCTAAAAAAAAGAGCCTTTTAATATATATTTTCAAAGTCTTGAAACTAATTATAGCTTAAAGAGTATTGTTTGTGTTATTATAAATAATATAGGGGAAGGTTGATTGGACTGCATAACTTTAAGGTGTCACATATTTAATTTAATAAAAGCGATAGAATTAAACTATTCATTTATTTTTAATCCTTTCTTGATATAGATACAATACTATATATATTATGTATAAAAAGGAATTGTTCTGGCAATATAGGGATAAAACTATTTTTAAATCCATTGCTTTCTTTGGACCATGGTTGCTTTAAATGGACCACTCCGTTGCTATCAATGGCTTAAGAAACGTTATACTAAAGGTCCAATCATGAAAACTTAATTAATATACAAAATATTAATCACCTTTTAACTTACGGGAACAATCAAAAGGATCTAATTTTAACAAAACATAAATATTATTTAGTAAGTTTTAAATATAGTATAAATAAATAAAGTATATAAACTTAATGTAACCTTTATTATTCTTTACATAAATATTATGTAAAGAATAATAAAGGTCAACTAATATAGTTGAGTTAAAGATGTCTCAAACTTAGGTTAACTTTAGGTTCAATATTCGCATTTAATTCTTCATAAATGGCTATTCTTCATAATTCAGCGAAAACAGTTTTGTTTAACGAGTAGATACAGATACCTGTTTTTAAAAAACCATGAGCGGCGGTACCTACAGATGCCGCTCGTCAATAAGCTTTTCCGAAAAGCAATTCCGAAAAGGAATGTTGTTACAAACCGGCCAGGGTTCTTTTCCTGGTTTCATTTTTCAGTTTCATATATATAATAGAGACTCAAAGGTTGTGTTCGTTCTAATCATAATAAGATTTTTTTCTTCTTTCAGCCGTAATTCTGGATAGAATTAGAAGAAAGTTGTTATTAAGTTAGTATAGTAGAAGTTTCTTTCATTGGACCAGACCATTCATAGCTTCCTTATGGTAGGCCAATGATAGTAATTAGATAATAATTTAAAAATATATTTTATTTAAAAAAAAAGTAATATAAAATATGAACATTGAGTAATCAAAAATATAACAATACCTACAAAGATGTTTATATTGTTCGGTTTTTATATCGCCGTTCTCACAAACACTTCCGTGCAAGTCGATATCACGTGTGGCTCGATAATGTAGAAGTTTGAAGATAACTCGCGGGGCCCGATATGTTCCAACGTTTTATTAATAATAAATTTTTTAAATACTTAGGTGGTCCAATGAAGACGTCGGTTTGTTTATCAAAACCTTCACCTAAGACTTTTTAAATTTAAATTGACTGCTGTTTTCTTAAATTAATCCATAGATCTAAATTTCCAATAAAAATGTTTATTAAAATAATCACAAATAGAGGCCAGTCGTGGCGCAGGAACACAAAGTGTGACTATAAAAGCTGTTGGTTGTGGGTTCGATCCCCATTCGAGGAAATGAAATTGAGATTTATATTTCCATTTCTTTAATGATGTTTTCTCATTCAATAATTCCGTGACAATGTAACCAGGTTCCTTCTGCCTACCCTGCTGTGTGTGGGATACGGCGTGAAGCTGATTTTGATTTAAGTGTATATAATATTAGTATTTTAATGTAGCTATGATTTTAAATTAAAATTAAAAATCGGTCAATTGCAATTCAGCCTCGTTCACCGAGAGCTCCGTACAGATTTCGTGTTTGTAGGCGGGAAGTACAACTAATAAAAGTTGATAAAATAAAGTTTGCGTATACACACATTTTAAATAAAATGATCTACAAATATAAATTTGTAATAATTTAATCCGTAATATGAATGTAAATTTCCATTTTTAAGAGTTATTTCTTTATTTATACTGTAAGTTCTATCTTATTCCCAAAATTTCATCATTATAGATCTACGGGAAATTTCCTATGCGTTATGAAACGCTGCGAAAAAAGTGGACAAACTTAAGTTTGGGTGTACGCAGTTATTTTGTGCGAAATAAACTACAAATATAAATTTGTAGTGATTTTATTTTATGAAATACCTATAAATTAATAATATAATGAAGAAACGTGACAAGCTAAGAGAAAGTGCAAGTGACATCCGATTCCCGAGAATGTTGCTGTTTACAAAAAGCTGCGAAATCGATGTAACATGTTGTTAGCATAAATAAGTTGTAACAAGCGTATAAAAATTTCGACGTAGCTTGATGAGAACGTATGGTTTAGTGGTCAGAGCGCCTGGTCGGATTCCAGAAGGCGCAGGTTCGAGTCCTGCTACATTAAATTTTTTATACGTTTTCTAAATAAGTATTTGACTGACTATATTCGTTTCGCGATGAATAATAAAAAAATAACTATTCTTATCTTACTCGACTTTAGTAACGACGTTTACCTCTGTGGATTTTGATGTGTTACTTGGTATCCTTTCCACACTTTACATTTCTCTTGCTATCACTGGATAGTTTTGTTCTCTCCCTCCAAATCTCAAGCTCTAATAATTGGCAGTAGTTAAGAACGTTCCCGAGTAGATTTAAACACTTTTCTTTGCTTAAAGCTAACGAGACAATAATACCGTTATCAGATTCAGCAAGAAATTTGAGTCTTATAATTGATAGCCATTTATGGTTGTCTGCGAACATTCATTTAATCAGTAAGCGCGTACATTATTCTCTGCACTCTCTAAAACGCTTTCAATTTTTTTTATCTCTACTTCTGCCACTGTTAGATTACGCTGATGTTTGTTATCCTGATGCTAATTCTCGATTCTTGACACACTTGACCGACTTCAGAATAATGTGTATTCGTTTTATCTTCGGCTTACACAAATGTGACTACGTGTCTGATTTCCGTCGGCAAATGAATTGGCTTTTACGGCGTTAACTGCACATTCTCACTATTCTTTTTGAATATTTTAAAGTTATCCTCTCCTACTCACTTAGGGGAGCGTTTTCAATTGACACTTTCAAGTGTAAGACTCTAAGAAAGCTTGAGTTCCCTATATTTAATACCTCTTTTTAAGAAAAATCTATCACAGTTCAGGCGGCGCGCTTATGGAACTCTCCGCCTCTAAATACTTTTAAAATCAGATTAAAACAGCATTTTCTTAACCTCAATTAGAATCTTTAGTATTTCGCTTTTTCTTTATTATTAAAATTTTTCTTTTTCAATTATTTTATGTCATGATATATATATTTCATTTTTTTTATCTTTAACACATCTTTTTTTCTTTTGAGTTACGGATCCCTAAAAAGTCATAACACATTAAATTAAAAATAACTCGAACATTTGTTATGCAGCAATATGCTTAACATTTAATTTCCAAGTCTTATCTGAATTAAAATAACATAGATATATAAACTGTTTACTTATATGTTATCTGTAAAAGAATAAGTAAACAAATAACATTCCAAGATTCTAATAACATATCGTCTAGTAAAATAAAAAAAAAATGCTATACACACAGAGTGATAGCAACGAAACGAAAACGAAACGTGATTGGCCAAAACATGCAATAAATTTCAAAAAGATAAATCATTACCTACCTATGTATTTCAAGATTTTAGTCTTGTAGTATGTAGGTATCCTTTGATATACTGTTTTTGATTTGAACATAATAATTTCCCGGCACATTGTCAAGCATTGACTGTATTTCAATGGTTTCCAGAAACCTAACGACTATACCACTTTTGTATTACTACCTTGCATTGGGGCCAGTCGTGGCGCAGGGGCACGAAGTGTGAACATAAAACCAACTGGTTGTAGGTGCGGTCCCCACTCGAGGAAATGAAATATTTATTTACATTTATATTTTCATTTCTTCGCTCTGGTGTCAAGGCAAAGCGCGGCGTTGAGTTTCGTCACTCAACACGCAATGCCTCCAGAATTCGGCGAAAAGTAGGGAACGGAGTATTTTAACACGATTTTCCGTCTGCCTACAGTGCTGTGTGCGGGATACAGCGTGAAGTTTAATAATAATTTAATATCAGAAACATATAATTATGCGTATTGATGAGAAAAAGGATTGATTCGGGCAAAACGTAAAGAATGGGAGACATTTACTATTGTAATTTCTGCTTAACTTCATTTTTTTTTATTTTAATATTTTTTTTTCATATTCAATTTCTGGTTTTTGTGAATATCATCTTTCGACTTATACTTGTATACTGATGAATGATCTTGGGCATACGGGTACGCGACCCTGGATCCTCAAGCCACCACTTGTTATAACCTGCGTCCAGTCCATAAAAGTGGTGGCCCCTTCTTTTAATCCCCTCCTTTTTCCTACCCTCTCCTTCTACCCATCCTTCCCCCTTCTCTATCCCTACCCTCTCCTTCTACCCATCCTTCCCCCTTCTCTATCCCTACCCACCCGGTGTCGCTGTAAAAGCTAATAGGGCTAACAGCATTTACCTCAAGTTCGAAAAAAAAAAAAAAAAGCTATAATGGATAGATCGCACGTGAAACTGGGTACGGCTAGGGCGTCGCCGCTAAACGACGCGCAGGCACATCGACCTACACCTGCGGTGAGTGGGCATGGGCTACCGTGTCAAGTACGGGCACGACTAAAGACACGCTACCTTTGTGGTATATCAAGTATCTAATTTATGATAACTTTGTGGTCATCAGAACTAAGTTAGATATAGATATAGAAGAAAATATATAATAAATATTAAACGCATCTTCAAAACAAAAGACATGAACCCGATAAAACAGGACTTATACTTGTATGTTGCCCTCTAAAATTTGTATAATGTGAAATATAAAAGATATCATTTACCTATTATTATTTCCGCCGAATTCTCGACGCATTGCGTGTTGAACGGCGCGCTTTGCCTTGTTACCAGAGTGAAGAGATTAAAATATTATATTTTATTCCCCCCAGTGGCATTCGAACCCACAACCGCGCGGTAACCGTCACACACAACCTCAGCTGTAAAATACGAAAGTTTAAAATGTTTTTTTGCTATAAACGGGGCTCCCAATCTTTTTCTTGTTAACAGGAACCACTGTGTAAGTATAATAAAAACAATCTCTAATAATCAAACTAACTGCTCAACGGGAACATAAATAACATATATTTTGTAATTTTGTATGAATGTGATTTCTGAGAAAATATTTAAAAAATCTATGATTTTTTTAATGTAAAAAAAAACAAGGCAAAACGAGCGTACGGGTCACCTGATGGTAAGCAATCACCACCGCCCACGACCCCGTGCAACACCAGAGGAGCTATTACACTGCAGGTAGCCCATTCCACAGTCGCGTGCCGTCGCGGTCCACCAACAACACTCGTTTCAGACCATACTTTGGCTGCTGTGGGCCACTGGTCCACGTACTATAGATTGGGGGTTCCCAATCTACCAATGGTTATTGGTAGAGGCTAAGCAGAGTTGGATTTTTTTAGTTACGAAGGAATAGAACTGCCAATTTAAAGAAAAAATCATCTCAATAAATTAAATTATTAGATCTTTGTGCCAATTAAAAATTAATTTGAAATGGAGCTGTTGAACTGTATGTTTTATTAAAATAATTATACTTTTTATTGCCACGTTAAAATTAAGGATGAAAATATTGGACTTTTAAAATGTATGTTCGTTTGCTATATTAATTTACATGTCTGTCTGACTCTATTTAAGTAATCAATTATTTTCTCTAAACTAAATTTGTGAAGGTTATGTTAAAAGTATTATAAGAACAAAAATGACAAAACGTACGAATCTGTAATTTGCAAATATATTAAATATTATATACGCGAAAATTGAGGGTTTAATTCCAATTCGGGGAATGGATTGTTTAATATTGTCATTTCCTCGCTATGGTAACCCGCGCCGGAGTCCCACCGCTCACCACACATGTCTCAAGAATTGTTTGATCCTATCATTGGGAAAGGGACTCGTTTGCGATGGTTGCTAGTTCAATTCCTGCTAGGAGAAATAATTATTATTCAAAATTATTATCACAATTTTAGAGTTTCTTATTTTTAATTTAATAACGAACGGCCCACATATTTGTGAGACCTATAAAACAGCATCTCTCGCTTATTCCCATTCCCATAGAAAACTCCAGAAATCTTCCCTTATTGCGTACCATGTTACAATTTTCGATTATACTAATTTTTTTTGTTATTCAGTAATGGAAGAGTTTTATATACATTGGCTAAAATTATTGAAATAAGATTATAATCACATTGTAACGGTGTTCGATTTATTGGTTCTGTTTTTATTTAAATTCTGTAAGAAAAGGTCATCAATCCGACTGCATTTTTTTTATGTTTGTTACCTCAGAACTAATCAAAATTAGGTGAATCGATTATAATGATTTTTCTCCAAAATCATAAACTCCTTTTATAAATTATCTTTTTTTAAATCACACTGCAGAGTAGGCAAAAGGAACCTAGTGTTATGACAAACCGTTCCATAATTTTCGCCGAATTTTGGAGGCATTGGGTGTTAAGTGGCGGAACTCAACTTCGCTCTTTGTCTTGACACCAGAGCGAAGAAATGGAAATATACATTTAAATAAATATTTCATTTCCTCGAGGGAGGATCGAACTCACAACCGTCGCGTTACAGTCACACCCATGTGCCCCGGGTCACGACAGCCTCTTAAAATTTTTCGTCTGTCTGTGTTACGTATATTTTTGCATTTACTCAATTGTTCATTAAAGACGTTGATTTAACACTTAGCCAATATCAAATCACAATCTTTACAAAATTACAGCCCAGTTTTATAATTTTTCTCACTCTGTCTGTCTGTCTTTCTGTATGTCCTGCCTAATTTCTAAAAAAGTTGAACAGATTTATTGAACTTTCATTGACCGATAGAAGGGGTTATAGAGCATCATCTACGTGATTCCAAATATATATAAATGGAAATAACAACATTTTTCTATTATATACGAAAATTTTTTGGAGCAAAACCAAATAAAATCTCAAAAGATTAAAATCACGATTTAGAAAAGTCAAATTACGATTTAGTCAATATAAATTAGATTTTTTTACATATAGAAGAGAATTGCATTCTAAAATAGCCAAAAATATTTTATAAATACTTAACAAACATTAAATAGAAAAGAAGCGGGCGAAGCCACTCAGGGGCAACTAGTATTTAATATTTATAAAATTTTCTACTTACTACATATATGTTTAAAACATTTTTAACACATTTAGCTTGGCTTAGGTTAGCTTATTGAATACTTCGGCACACAGATTTATTTTGAGGTACATACATATAGGTTAGAGATCCCATTGCATAAATCTGTAGGGATCAGTAATTCTAATGAAACTTATATTTAAGAATGATACATGAAAGTAGAATAGATTTTCACTTTTAATTAATGTTTTTCGTAACTAGTTTTTGGAGAAAATTGCACTCATATGTTTTTTATGTGAATCGCACATCATTTGAAAAAAGAATGCAAAAGGTATTGGAAAAACAATGGTTGCCAGCTCTCAGTCTGCCGCAAGCCCAGGGTTGCCTGGTTTAAGTCCAAGCCAAGTCACTTAATGTTAATATTTGCACGCATATGTTTTTTTAATGAATTAAATATCAAATTAAAGGTTACTAAAACATATGGTTGCCTGGAAAATAACTGCCGCAAGCAAAGGTTGCCATCATTTTAAATATTTTATTCCGATTTCGTTTGACTGAGAATAGACGATGAAATGCGAGGTTTGCCTTATATTTTAAAGGTAAATATTATATAATAGAAGTTTAATCTTAAAATAATGCTTATTCTAGCTGGTACATACAAAAAACTATTTAAACATGAATACAGCTTTATTTTTCAAGTGAAATAATGAATCCGTGATATTAAATCTATGCTAAATCTGTATTCTAAATACTAATACTCATTTAAATTATCATTTTAAAACGATTAAATTATCTAATTAAGTAAGTACCTCATAATAGATGGATATTTATCCATCTATTATGAGGTATTAATTACTTCATGTTTCCTTAATATAAATGAAGGGTGACAATTATTGCAGATATTTTATTTATGAATAATAAAATAAATAAATCAGCTTCACGCTGTATCCCGCATACAGCAGGGTAGGCAGAGGGAACCTAGTGTTAAGACACTCCATTCCCCACTTTCTGTCGAATATTTTTTTTATCAGCTTCACGCTTTATCCCGCACACAGCAGGGTAGGCAGAGGGAACCTAGTGTTAAGACACTCCGTTCCCCACTTTTTGCCGAGTTCTGGAGGCATTGTGTCTTGAGTGGAAGAACTCAACGCCGCGCCTTGCCTCCACACCAGAACAAAGCAGAAATTTAAGTAAATATTTCATCTCCTCGATTGGGGTTCTTCTTTATATTTTTGTTTTACAACAGTGAACTTTTTGTAACACTGTAAGTGATAACCGTGCATTGTGTTACTATTTAAGAAAATGTTACTGTATTAATATACAGTAATATTTTCTTAAGATAATAATTCATTTTTTGGCTAAGCAACAACATAATTTTACACTTTTGGCAAGACTCACTTATTCATCATTACTCACTTATTCTGTTTTTTTCGCATAGAGTCGACTGTCATTTGGAGGAATAATTATATTGGAATAATGTTAATTTCTCTGCTGAAATAAGATAAACCGCAGTGTTGAGTTTCGCTATTTCACACACAACGTTTCTAGTGAATTAACATTTTTTATTAATATTACCCTCACTTGCAGAATAAAACGTTGAACTGAGAATAAAAAAGTGTAAATCTAATAATCAGAAAATAAGCAAATTTTCACTTTCTAACTATCCTTCAAGTGTATCTTTTCCAATGAAAAAAGAATCATCGAAATTGGTTGGCGTGAATTGAGTTATTCGTCCATATGTCGCGCATATATCTAATTCAACTTTAACACTTATGTGATTTTCTCATGGATACCATTGTCAGAAATGAATCAAATTATTTTTTATTAAATGAGATCACACGATAAGCACTAGCTTTCAAATAAAAAAAAGAATAATTAAAATCGGTTCACCCAGTCAAAAGTTCTGAGGTAACAAACAAAAACCAATACAGTGAAATTGATAATACTCCTCCTCCTTTTCTTCTGCAAAGTCGGTTAAAATGTAGTTTACATTTTGACGTCTACCGTACGAAATAATTAGTAGCAATGTATTGAATTATTAAGTCAATAAAACATCTCATACTATTACATCCCAGGCGCAGCATCTGAGTGTAATCGTCGTTTGTGGGTTCGATTCCAACTAGCTTAAAATGAAATCTTTTAACTTTTTGCTTTGCTAATAAGTTTATGCCAGTCGTGGCGCAGAGGCACAAGCTGTAGCTGTAACACGATAGGTCGTAAGTTCGATTTCCACTCGATGATATTAAATATTTTCATATTCTTCGCTCTGGTTTGTTCGCGCTTCGTTGAATTCCGTCACTTAACATGCAATGCTTTTAGAATTCGGCGGAAAATGAGGAACGAAATGTATTGACATCAAGTTCCCTCTGCCTAGTCTCCTGTGTGCGGAATATAGCGTGATGGTAAAAAATAAGAAAAATGTCTTGTTTTGTGGCGTTGAGTTAAAGTTCCGTAAACAAAGATTAAAGAAAATTAATATGTTTATAAGACGACTCTTGTACGTTTTATTTAAACTGTCTTATTAGTATTTCTTCTTTTAGTGTACAATAAAGTTTAAATATATTGTTATAGCCATATAACAATGTAATTATACTTTATTGCCCAACAACTTTATTTTATCGTATAAATACTATTTTTGTCTCATTTTATATGCAGAATATCATAAGATTACAAGGCGTGAAATGAATCAAAGTCAAAGTCAAAACTTGCAAGATAAAATTTTAAAACTTGCAAGAAATCGAAAAAATCACTTATGTGCTAGCATTTACAGGCATTTGAGGCCAGTTGTGGCGCAGCGGTACAATGTGTGACTGTAAATCGACTGGTTGTGGGTTTGATTCCCACTCGAGGAGATGAAATATTTACTTAAATTTATATTTCCATTTCTTCGCTCTGGTGCCGAGGCAAAGCGCGACGTTGAGTTCTGCCACTCAACACGCAATGCCTACAGAATTCGGCAGAAAGTGGGGAACGGAGTGTCTTAACACTAGGTTCCCTCTGCCTACCCTGCTGTGTGCGGGATACAGCGTGAAGCTGATTTACAGGCAATTTACTCGAAAACTATAGGAAATTAATAGCAATAGTTATTGATGTTATTATTTTTTTAAACAGAAGACGAAGAAATGCGGATTATGAACCAAAAGTTGACTTTTGAGTAGTACATAGAAGATTAAGAAAGTATTTTAAAATTTTATACATATGTAAAATATATTTTAATTTTTATGCAAAACATAATAAAATATACTCTTATGCCCTGTTAAAAGGGAATAAAAAAGTAAGGAATAAATCTTGAGGTTCTTGCGCAAAATTTGCTGTTCCTGGAATGGATCTTCTATAAAGATCTCAAATATGATGAAAGATGTTATGTGTTATGTGTAATATAATGTGTTCTGCAATAGAAATTTTCAAGGTTATAAAAGATAGGAATCGCCTTTAATAAATATCAAGATTATATTGAGTTGTTTTTAATAAATAAAAGCATATTAATTTTATTAAAAAATATATATTAAAATTCACATTATTTCAAAGTGACTACTCTCAAATAAATATTGTAATTGTTTTGATTATAATACTCTTTATATATTTTTTACTTCAAATTGTTTTCAGTCACTAAGAAACTCAAAAAGTTGACTAGTTATTGTTATTGGCCTTGGAAAAGAGGATTTCCCACCACCGACCTAAAAGTCGGTTTGGTTTACAAGATTGACACATGTCATGTAGCACCATGTTAGTTCAGTTAAACTATAAAAAATGCAAAAAAAGTCCACGCAAAAAATATTGCGGGCGCACCCAAAAAGTGTAACTGTAAGCGCGACATATTGTGGGTTCGATTCCATCCATTTTCTTTGCTCTGGTGGCGAGTCAAAGTGCGGCGTTGAGTTCCGCCACTTAAAATAGGAAACATAGTGTCTTAATGCTAAATTCTCTATGCCTACCTTGCTGTGTGCGGGATACAGCGTGCCGCTAAAAAACAAAAAGATAGATTACCTAATAGTCGATTGTGTATGATATGTTGTATGAATAGTCGATTGTGATGATGAAGTGATTATCAGGTAATCCATTATATTTAATACGAGCTTATAATTATAAAAGAATAAGCTATACTTGATAATATATAATATATATACATCATATATAATATTTTTATACGAAATTATAATAAAATATTTCACTCTTAACCTTGATAATGTCGTGTTTATAATTTTAGTCTTGAATAAAGCAGTCTTGATTTTTCTTATCCTCATACAGTAGTTGTTGAAATTTTGGACTGTCAGTGCACGATGTTATTAATAATAATATTAACAATTATTTTATTATACTTATATGGTGTCAGGAATTTTAATTATTGGAAAAAGAAAGGTATCAAACATGATCGTCCTTTACCATATGCCGGAAATAATTTACCTAACTTTA
>DWMY01002261.1:0-12170 GCA_018249775.1 Heliconius hecalesia formosus
TAAATTCGTTTAATTCGTTTTCTCTGTTTATGTTTGTAGTAAGTTTCTTTGTAAGATAATATATTCAAGATAGGAAAAGAAAAACAAGAATACCTTAATAAATTGTAAATGAATAGGTATATCTAAAAGAACCTTTTGAATTCCATACAAGCGCGGGGCATTCTACATTAACATATGTTTGTTAAACAAAAACACCAAGGCTACTTTTTGCCGTGATATATTATACATATTCATACAGCCATAAAGCAGGCCTTTTATGGGTAATAAAAGCTAAATAAAGCAATCACTTACTAGCTCTGTATAATAAGTCACTGTGTAATTCGGCTGAAAGCCGGTTATTACTCCGCCGTCTACAGCGCGGCGATGTTCTTCTTGCATACTACAAATAATAATATAATAAATCACACACATATATATATATATATATATATATATATATATATATATATATATATATATATATATATATATATATATATATATATATATATATATATATATATATATATATTCTTCGTATATAGCAGGGTAGGAAGTGGAAGCCTAGTGTTAAAGCACTCCGCTCTCTACTTTCTACCCAATTCTGGCATTACGTGTTGAGTGGCGGAAACCAGAGCGAAGAAATGAAAATATTAAATATTTCATTCTTTCGAGTGGGTATCGAACCCACAGCCTGTCACGCTTACAGTCACACGCTTGTGCCTTTGCGCCAAGGCTGACCTTATATAAATATTATTTACATTGTTTGTGTTATTACACACTTGGGAAGTAACTTTTTTTTGAGAAAACGTATAAAAGTTTGAACGTAGCGGCATTGAAACATGCGCCTCTTGGACGGCTTCCAAGATTTTTATACGTTTTCTAAAAACGTACAATATTTTTGTGATATACTTAAGTACAAAAGTGATTTAATTGTTAAAAAGGTTACAAGATTGATTACATTATTACTATTTTTTGAAAAAATAAAATTAATGTTTGACATTTATAGGGAGAAGACCCGTTCTTTTACATAAAAAACATCAAGCAATATCATTTCAAACACTTTTTTTTTTATATTTCGCTAAAGTCTTATAATATATACCTATGTAGATTAAAAATAATAAATATTTAGAATAAATATTAGACGATTTTTTTATACGATTATACGATTTTTTTACGGAAAATTAAGAACACAGTGTCTTGACACTAAGTTCCTCGCCACACATGCCTATATAGCCCTGTAATGCAGGAGGAAATGTATGAAGCTGAATAATAATAACGATATATAATAAACATTAAAAAAATCCAAACAAAAATACACAATGATATAACCACCACGTGCCAGCTCAGTGGGCGGGTCTTATATTACGTAAATTGCGTTAAATCGTTCTAAACACAGTGCGAGTGTAACTGAAGCATCGCACGCTAACTTATCCTTACGTTCGTACCGGCGCTGCTCCTTGTTCTCGAGCGCCGCCGCTGTTATTACAAATAATATCAATTACGACACATCGGGCGTATTGCGGCGCTCGTATTGTATGTTACACATATCGTTATGGGTTTAGTGTTATATTTGAAAAGTGGTCGATTTCTTTCGATTCTTAAATTTGTTTGATTCTCGCTGTTATTCTATATTTATTGAAGTTATTTCTATTATACAGTGACGTAGCGCAGGGGCACCAAGTGTGGCTGTAAACGCGACTCTTCGATCCCCACTCGAGGAAAAGAAATATTTATCAAAATGTATATTTCCATTTCTTTGCTCAGATGTCGAAGCAAAAGCGCGGCGTTGAGTTCTGATACTCAACACGCAATAATGTCTCGAGAGTTCGGTGGAAAGTGGGAAATGGAGTGTCTAACACACTAAATTCCCTCTGCCTACCTGCTGTGTGCGGGATACAGCGGGAAGCTGATTTAGTTATTTATGAAGTTATTTCTGTTATAAATATTCCTACTTCTAATTATATACTTTTAAGTAGGAATTTTATAGAGTGATTATTCGAGATGATAATGTAAAGATAACTGTAGCTCAATACGTACAAATTTCGAGACATTAAGTGTTAAATGGAGGAAGTCAATACCGCGCTCTGTCTTCTTACCAAACTGAGGGCATGTAAATTATCCAAATATCTGTTTCCCGTGCCGGAATCGAACCCACAATCATCATATTTGCAATCACAAGCTCACTGTACCAAGATGGCGATAAATAATCTGTAACACGTTAAATATTCAGTGTTCAGTTGCAACGGTCCTTTGAAGTCGCTTGATTCCCTTTGTCACACCTGCCTTTGAAGTCGCGTCGGAACACCGGAAGCTAATTTCGAAGCGTCTTTTGGAAAAATTTAATTGAGCGCGCGTCGCCTTATTGACTGTCACTAATTATAGATACTAACAACGTGTATTTGTGTTATCTTTGACACATTTCCCGCTATGTTATGTTGGTATCGTATGCTTATGCTTGGAAAATTATATAAATTAAATTAAATATAACAAATTGTTGAATATATTAAAATGTTTTTATATAAATATGTACTATGTATATTTTTCTTTAAATTGCAATTTCTTCGACGGAAAGTAAAAAATGCATAAGAATTATTTTAAAAAACTACGTTAAAGAGAACCGACTTCAAGAAGTAAACTACTTGAAGTCAGTTATATTACTTGAAGTATGTAATAGATAATTTTGTAAAAATTTGTAGGCGATTTCGAGATTAAGATTATATAACTTAGATAACGCTATGCTATTCTTTATTATATATTTTTTTTAAGTAGCTATACCCATAGCTAGGCCTACGAAAGGTGATATAAAATAAACAAACTGCCTAAGAGCTACTTGTCAGGTACTCGATTAACAGATGAATTCAACTTGAATAAAAAAATCTAAAAAATGCCGTACACTAAACATCGTAAAAATTACATGGTCCTAGTAAATAAAAATGTTTGAACGCTTTAATGAAAGAACTATTTCTTTGATTATAGCGTTCCGGATGTATATATAAATATATACAATATAGACTGTGTGTGTTTAACAGATTAGTTACGAGGGCTGCAGTTGAAGGGTTAACAAAATACGATTTTTATCTATAAACTTATGTTAATATAAATTTAAATTAAAATACAAATTAAATCTTAAACTAAACTATATCTAAGACTACTGTTTTCAATGCTAGAAAAACAGTTATCTGTTTAAACCTTAATCGATCCCGATGCCGATCTCTTCTTTGTCAGCGTTTTGTGGCGCTCGGCCGCCTATCAGACGGACATACTATAAATATTAAATAAGTTTTCCGCCTGTGACACCGAGCGCTCTATAACAAGTTTCTTGAACACTTCCTAATATTTAGCTTATACTGTCATATACAAACTATTCAATATGATATTAAAAACGTATACGCCGACCGTCGTTACAGCGCGTTTAGCTCCAAAGCTATATTAGGAGAGAACAAATTGCTTTTGACCCTTTTCTAAAACTAATGTACGTAATGTATCGCTTCACTCGTTTTGATGAATTTCATACTCATGATGAAATACGGTTTTGCTGATTTAATCTTATTTTTCTTAGAAAAGCTAACTTGAGTATAATATAAATTAAGTTTGGTCCACAGTTATTTTTATGTGTTTAAAAGTGTGTGTTTTGTACATTTTCTATTTACTACTAGTAAATGTTATCGTAATTGGTTCAATTTTCTTTTCGCACTTCCCAACTTTCTAACAACATTGCGGGATAAGTATCGGAAGTTTAACGACGCATATTGTCTAACGAGGAAGGAAGGCCATAGAGTACATCGGCCAGCGACTGACTGTAAGCGGGTTGAATCTTCTTAGAGAACTTGATAAATTTTCTCACGACAAAGTGAGGCGTAGGGTTCCGGTATACCACGCAATGTATTCAAATAGCTTGAAATGGAGAAAAGAGTTAATACGCTACGTTACGTTAAGAGTAATAACACTACGTTCTATCTGCTCTATGCGGGGTACCAGGTGAAGTTAATAAAAATATAAGAATAATTAAATTATCTTTCCCAAAGAAGGAATCGAACTGAAACTCATCGCGCTGACACATAGATTTTAATAAGTAATGTAGTATCTTAAATATTTTGTTAACGTTGTGCTTTATCTTCCAGAGAGTAGTAAAGGAGATTCGTCTTTTGAGTGAGGATCGAATCCACAAGACATTCCTCAATATTTAAGCTGTTTATCACTCTCCGAGTGTCTCCTATCACAAACACTTCGTTCCTAATAAGACGCTTCGTTACCAGAGTAAAAAAATGAAAATATTAATATTTAAAAAAAAGTATCAGTCATTCCCAAAATTCCATTAGGTAAGCCTTATCTAGCGACATATCAACAAAATAAACGATTCAGCATTCGACAGTTACATTTCAAATTCAGTCAATACGAGGCTTTTATGTGAAACAAACATACACAATTAAATAACTCTTCGAAAGAGAAAATATTCAGTGCAAAAATATTTTGTTATCAACTTTTGTATACATCTAAGCGAGTTACGAGGAATTAGGTTATTTGCAATGTTCCCGGTTGCCGGAGCCGGGGCCAATGGGGCCGGAGCCGGTGGGGCCGGCCTGGGGCCGGGCCTGCTGGGGTTGGGGTCGGGGCGGTCGACACGGTACTGCGTTTTTACAAATCAATTTACGCTTTTTCCCCATATGTTTTTCATATTCATACCGTGCAATACAAACATCATGTTAACAACAAACGCGAGCGTAACGAACTGTACTAACTGATGGAATAGTTAAATGTTGTTGTGCAATTCTTGATAATGTAAGACTAACTTTTACTTGCGATTTCTCTCTAGGCCTGAATATAATTAATATCAATTTACGATTCTGTATCATAAAAAATGTCTGAGAGGGCTCTGACATCGAAAATATTAACAAGATGTAATAAAGCTTTGTTTGAAACGTTCTCTATAAGTAAACTATCCAACAGTAGTTCCTGAGATTAGCGCGTTCAACCTAACAAACACTTCATCTTTACAATATGAAATAGAAATATAAAATATTTACCAAAAAACATTTTATATAAGGAAAATTTACAAAGAAAATATCACGAAACAAATAAAATTCTCATCACAATTTTAATTTGAAACAGACATAAAAACAAGCCGTCGCTGAAATATGGCAGTTAACACAAAAAGTTAATTTCACAAAGGGCGTCGTCGCCGCTGAAGCAAATTTAATTCTGGTCATATATACTATTGTATATTACAATCGGATCGACGTGACGCCGGTCGCGGCAATTAAACGAAAACAATGGAGATAATAGCGCCTTCAATGTACTCTATACTACTCATTATATCTGACTTTGTCCGTTTGAAAATCGAAATCGAAAATTACGACTAATTTGTAGTGTCTTGGAAATGGAAGAGATCTGCGCCACAACGGCCTCAAATGAAGGCCATGTTCTTTTTTAAATACATTATAAAATCATTAATAATTTAATTAAATATAAAGCTTTGAAAATTTTGCTAAAAGAAAAAGATACTTGACCTCAATAGAGGTATTCGTGATGATACTACTTTTGTTGGTTATTTTTAATTAGTAATCTTTAAGTATACGCTCTCGATTTTTCTTTTACGGAAAATCACGCGATAGGAATTATTTATAAAGTGTTAAGTCACTCCGTTCTTTTTGTTACAACCCGTAAAATACCAGTAAAAAAAAAACATTTTAATAATATATTAAATGATAAAATAATTTATAGTACATGTAATTCTGTTTGTCCTTCGAATGTTGACGCGCAGAGAGTCACGTACCAAGCATGTAAATCCTGCTTTTACATACATATGATACATTCGAAAATAATCAAAATAAATTTAAAGCAATCTGACTATAGACGGGGTGGTTGTGGAGTAAATTCCCACATATGTACATAGAGACGAAGAAGACGGAAACGGAGAAACGATTATTTAATTTCCTCACTCTGGTAACAGACAAAATGTGGCGTTGAGTTCCGCCACTCAATACGCAATGTCTCGAAAATTGGGCAGTGTCTGGAGAACGGAGTGTCTTGTCATTAGGTTCCTTCTGTCTGATAAGCCTACCCTGATAGATGCGAAACACAACATGATGTTAAAAAAATGAACAAATACAGTTAATACATACAGTAATAAATAAACTTAACTGGCTATTTAAGTACTTAATTGCATGTTAAAGCAAGCAACATTTTCTTTGTCCCATTTTATAAGTTTAATTCATAAAATGATGCCTCTCTGTTAACTTCATAATAATCACTACTCTCGTGAGAACAATGTGTGTATCTGCATACAGCGAAGTATGTGCTTTTTCAAGTATTATTTTATTATGCAAAGTCTCATTTTAAATTTAATTTATTTTGTCCTTTTATTTTGACTACCCTTATTCATATATGACGGGAGCAAGTTAAGGCGTATTTTCATACATATGTACGCAGACGTACAATGCTACCAAATAAGGTTGGTATAGATAAACGATCTAGATAAAGACTCAAAGGTGCTTTGTTCATAGTCGGATATATTCCTGTATACCACTATTGTGGACATTCAATATCAGATTAATTAACTAATTTCTGCAATAAGGCTCTATGAATAGAAATTATTTAACATTCTATGCAATCACTGGAGAGCTTACCGTGTTGCAGGAAGAGGAGCTCAGAGCAGCGCCTGGGACTTACAAGACAAGTGTATATATAGTTGCTGGGCTGTATGTCTACCGGACCTGACCAAAAGCTGATATTATTCTATTTAACTTTGTATTAAATTTAAAAAAATAAAGTTCTAAAATTATGTAAATTAAATTTAGGGCACTAATATTCCAACATGTACCGACTTTACTACACGTATATCATATTAAGCTCAACTACCGTGTAATGGGATAAAGCCAACGCATAAGCTTACAAAATGGCGAAATTTCAAAATTTACTCATTCAAATTAACCAGAATACATTTATGATGAGAATTGAAATAACTAAATATAATTTGTTAGACAAACGACGTTCGTTACCGCCTCGAGCTCCCTCCCGCAGTTACTATTTGTTGTTACAACCTATACTATTAATGTCGTGCGGCAATGACCTGGTGGCTGTAAATGTGATGGTTGTGGGTTAGATTCCCAGTCTCAGGGAGGAATTATTGCCATGTCCTCGCTCTGGCAAGGTTAAGCGCGTTGTTGAGTTCTACGCCCTAACTCGCGAAATGTCTCGAAAATTGGACAGAATTAAGAAAACGGAGTGTTTTACATTATTATATTACATTAGGTCCCCTATATTTTCTGTTTTGCTTACCGTGCTACATGCGGTATACCTAAAAAAAAGCAAATATACTTATATTCGTAAATGACTAATATACATTTGAGTGAACATAATGGTTTTAGGTGATATTAGCAACTTAAACTTTTTTAATTTTAAAGTGTCATTTCACACTTATAAAAGAAAAATACTTTTTAAAAAATTATAAAAAGTAAATTTAAAAAATTACTTACATATAACGCACTCGTACATCAGTCAAATACGCACGATGGCTTAATATCTAATTCAGATAATCTTATTTTCTGGTTGCTTAGCTTATTCAATTTGTCCCGAGAGCTCCCCAACTCCCCAACTCCACACTTCTGATCCAGAGTAGCTTCATTCTTTAAAGGTCCTCGTAATCTCGGAGCTGCTTTAATATAATTAAAAATCTAGAATTTGAGTTAATTTATCAAACACGTAGGCTCAGTGGAATAATCGCACTGATTGTGGGCGCAGGGCGGGTAGGGTTTGCGGGGGACGCGGGGTGTGTAGGGGACGCGGGGGGTGTGGGGACGTCCGCCTAAGAGATTTTGTTCATAAATCTCATGTTATTTTGATGAAACATTTAATTTGAATTCAACTGAAATAGTTTATAACATGTTCTTAAATCTTTTAATTTATTACATTTAAAATATTACATCATCTATACTAAATAGAGCCTAGGGGTTAGTCATTCCGTTTTCTTCGTTACTTTACATTTATTTAAACATAAACATATTTATTATTCTAAAATATTGACCTATTGCGTCACCGTACACCGCCGTCATACATTATGAAGATTCACACGATAACTTATCCTCAAGGTCAAGTAGAGCTCAACTGGCGCGTGTTGCTCAATATTCTAAATCCGTAGTTGTCTATTGATATCATCAAACATAAACTGTATAATTACTTGTGGATAAATTCATCAAGTATTCAAATACAGAAGGAGGCACGTTTGTCTCGCAGACAACCTTCCTACTATGTATACGATGTAAGATAAACACAACGAATGTTCGAACTGTTTACTTACTAACCAAGTTCCCGAGTCGGAGCTACGACGACGTCTACGCCGCTGCTACGCGCTACGTAGCGCCGTCCTCCATCTACGGATGCTGTAATTGCCAAAATAACTACTTCACGTCTTAATTAAAAACTTTTAATAAGCTAAGTGCAAGATGTACTTTAAATTTGGTCTGAAACTGTTTAATTTTTGTTAGTTAAGTAGAATATTATGTAAGAGAGCTGTTGTGGTGTATGCGGGACAACACTGAGAAATATTACACTTTGGTAGTTAGATGTATCCAAACTTTTAAAAATAAAAAGTAAATAATGTTTTAAGCATTATTTAAAATTGTTAATAAATATCTACAAATTTGTATTATAATACTAGAGGGCGCGCGCGGCTTCGCCCGCTTATTAGGAGGGAATCCAAAAAAAACCACGAAACACGTGTTCAATAAAATATTTTTAACAGTCTGAATTTAAATTTTTATAAGAATCGGTGGCAATTTAAAGATTTTTCCATATAAACTTTCAACCCCTTATTTGAACCCTTAGGGGGTGAATTCTTAAAAACCATGAAATACGTGTTCAATGAAATATTTTTAAGAGTCTAAATTTCAAATTTTATAAAAATCGGTGCAGATTAAAAAAAATTTCCATACAAACTTTCAACCCCTATTTCATCCCTTTAGGGTTAAAATTTTTCAAATTCCCTTCTTAGTGGATGTCCAGAATATGAAAATAAACATCTGCCCAAGTTTCACGTTTCTATCATCAGCGGTTACGGCTCTGCGTGCGTCTTACCTCAGTCAGTCAGCACAAGTCCTTTTATATATATTATAATATATGCAAATATATTTTTAGTAATTGTGTTCATTACTCTAATTAGAATGTATCGAGTATAATTACAAGGTTTCTATAGGTAAAGCCCTATATTATGTATGCTTATAGCCTACTGGATAGATCACAATTATTTAATTTAAATGAAACATAAAAGGTAAAAAAGTATTTGTTCTTTTAATTTTGAGGTAAAGCGCGACGTACAGTACCTCTCCGCACGCAATATCTCGAAAATGGGGTGGAACGTAGGAAGTATCTGAAAACTAGATTCCCTCTGCCAACCCTGCTGCGGAATTAGAAATTCAAGATTAATATTAAGAAACGAAGAGATTGAAATTGATAAAGACATTATTTATGGTTCATAAGTAATATAAAGTATATCAAGATTAGCTCCCAGGATAGACATCTTATAATATAATATTCTTATTTTCTGTTATAAAATCAAGTCGACGAGTGGCTCGCAGGCAACAAGCACCCCCCGGGACGGCCGCCACGTGCACCGCCGTGCACGTACCGACTGCGTCTGTGGGGAGTGTTTGCAAAATGAATTGCATTACACTCATGTATGCTTTTTCCTTAGACATGATAACGCGATAACGTTGTACAGACTAGCAGTGACTGCAGCTTATAGCTTATATAGCTTGTGATATATTTTTTATGTAGTATTTGTACAAAAAAACTATAACTATAACTAGCTTCACGCGTTATCCCTAGCGGGGTAGTCAGAGAGAACGGAGCGCCAAACGCTACGGTCTCTACATACCTCTTTGGCCTCGTCCACTGTCATCAACCTCTTCATACATGCCAGCTAAGGCTCCGTTAACCTTGCTACCGGCAGCAATACGCCTTTCCACATCCATCTCAAGAACTCTCAAGACATTTTTTTGTTTAAAGATATTTGCGGAGAGAGAATTAGGAAAAAAATATACCGCCCGGTAACTCGTAAAAAGATAAGAAACATATAAATATTACTTTTTTCAATATGTCCTTTATTATAGTCGGACTTTACAAGGCGCAGTGTAACATGTCACACGACAAACGATCTTGTCAGTACAGTCGGTATAGTCAGTACTGTGGGAGTTTGAAACGAACATGTTATATGAATTTCGACACATGACGTAGCATATACTATGTATGTACGTCTAATTTATATACATACAAAAAAACCTATTTCGAAACTAAGAAAAATATGAAGAAAATATATTTAAAAATAATACTTTGTGAAGTAGATATTCAAATATCGTCAATATACGTTACACGATCTACTATCTTACAGAGTAGTACAATCTATACTAATGTAATAAACCGGAAGCGTTTGTTTGTTTAAACGCTAAAATTTCTAGATCTACTGGTCCTGTTTACTTTTTTTTACATTTTGTAGTCTGAGTTAGCCTTAAATAACGGAATAAAAATAATAATGAACGCCATCAAGTTGCTTTAAGTGCGTGCGCTGCAAAAATCGCTAAATATGTATATGTCAGTACATTGCGTGACAAAAATATTCTATTTTAATAGTTCTAAAAAGTAGTCCGCAACACCGTATATCTAGTGTATAGCACTATCTCTTATAAATAAGTAACAATAAGGCATTTTTTGACGAAAAGTAATTGAAAATTGCAAGGTGTTGTTTCACCGTTGTTTATTAGACATGAATGTTGAAACTTACGAGTGAAAGTTTTTTCGTTTGTAAAATTAAAATAATTCTATGTTCTGTGTACGGCCGTTAGCTTAGGTTCGACTCGCACGGGGGGCGCCCCTTGCTCGTGGTTCAAATTGGTCATTTGTTTATTTCATTATTATTTTTCCTCGTTCAGTGTTATGTACATATGTATGTATATTTCTATTTATATGTTGTTGGTTCATATATGAGTATGTTATAATAATAAGATATTCATTTACTATGTACATCTCTTCCTATCTCATTGATTCTCTCTCTCTCTGCCCAAAGGTTGCCCGGAAGAGATCGTTCATTTAGCGACAAGACTGCCTTTGGTACTACTGATTTAAATATGTTTCTATGAACATTATGATGTTATTTATTTATTTCTGGTTTAAAGTAGTCGTCGAGTAGTTATAATAATTGTCAAGAAAAATAAAGCGGAATATAAACTTTATTGGCACTTCATTTTAGTGAAATTCGTTTGATAATGCCGCCGTAAATCTTTCTAACAAATTAATTATCGAGGCTTTGACCTGAGCAGGGAGCACTATTTGTGTTGAGGATTAATGTGATTCAATTAGGACATGCGAGTGTCTGTCCATAGTGGTCGTGTGGGCTGAGGCGGGTTTAACTTATTCGATTCCCAGCTTAAGGAATTATTAGACTATATAAAACAAAAACAAAAAAAAAATAAAATAAAGAAGCCAATTCTTAATTCACTAATAAAGAATACTTTGTTTATAAAATTTCTTTAGCTTATTCATATCCAAAAATATTAAAATCAGCAAGTATAGTCAAAAATATTAAACACGAAGTGACTTATATAAAATAATAGGTCACTGTCTTCCATATCTCTTTCGTGTGTTCTGCTTATTATGTGAAATTGGCGAAGTGATTTGAGCTCTACTGGCACGTTTAAAACGCCATAATCAAAGAATAGAACATAACAGGACATACATAAGTCACAGTACATGATTATCAGTTTAAATCTCGAGCAGTTGATTTTCTATTTATAGTTTCATTTATACACACATACAGAGTTAAGAAGACACGATATTCCCCACTTTCAAGCCAATTTTCGAGGCGTTGCGTATCGGCTCAACGACGTGGCATATGTATGTGTCTTTTTTAACATGCATTCTCATATTGTGTAAGTTTTTTTTTTTATCGAACAATCTACTTCGAGTGTTCTCCACAATGTGATACAATGTTACTGTAGTGATCAGTGCTCAACTCTCACGCCCGAACCGCCGTAATCAAAGAACTGGACTATACTAGACTATATATGCTTAATATATTTTTATATGTCCATATAAAAATATATTAAGCATATATATATATATATATATATATATATATATATATATATATATATATATATATATATATATATATATATATATATATATATATATATATA
>DWMY01002262.1:0-12168 GCA_018249775.1 Heliconius hecalesia formosus
CGAGCAAAATCGAACAAAAGGCTAGCCATACTAAATATAAGATAAAAAATATATTTCTATAAGATAATATATTGTAATATATCCGAATAAGATCGTCTCAAGGTCGTTCGTTACAAGAATCCCCTTTACATTGTCTGAGCGTTGCGAACAATGGGATATAAAGATTTGATTTTTGTCCCAAAAATTGCTTCTTTAAGAATTATTTTTCTATTATAATAGCTTCATGCTGTATCCCGCAAATAAGGAACCTGGTGTTAGGGCATTTCGATCTAACCACATCGCCCAATTTTCGGGACCATTGCGGTAATGAAAATAATTCATTCCTCCGAGTAGGAATCGAACCCACAACCGTCATGTTCACAGTCAGACACCATTAATGCCTAGCATTCTGTGTTAAATATTTAAAAAAAGCTAAATATAATAAAAGTTTTCACATAAATATCTCTGAACGACTGTTATAAGACTCGCTTTAAGTATCTATACGAATAATTTATTTAAAATTATAAAAATTTTGCGTATCGCTCTGGCCACACTGCTGTGTGGGAAAATCGTGAAGCTGCTTCTTAGGGTTCCGTGTCTAAAGAGTAAAACGGGACCTTATTACTAAGACACCGCTGTCTGTCTGTCTGTCACCAGAGTGCATCTCATAAACTGTGATAATCATACAATTGAAAATTTCAGAAATGTATTTCTGTTGCCGCTATAACCACAACTTATATATTTTTATACTTTTTTGTCCTAAAATGTGTCATACACAAACCTTAGCTTAGAAGCCATCCTATGCTACTCGTACTAATATTATTAATTTCAAAGTTTGCGAGGATGGATGTTTGTTTCACTCACACGCAAAAACTACTGAACAAATTTAGATAAAACTTTACAGTAATAGAACTTATACATCAGAAAATCACATAGACTACAATTTATATGTAATAAATATTTAGAACATTATTTTATTTTAAAGAATTTGGTTATAATATAACAACAAGGTTAAGCGGGCGAAGCCGCGTGTGGGTCGCTAGTATAATATACAGAAAACCCCCGTTTCGGGTGTAAAGACCGGCGCGTCTACCCAACGCTGACGCAGGTCGTCGCCACGCACCAGAGAGACGGCCAGACTAAATATATATAGACTGCCCTTGAAAAGGACAGATGGAGCTCAATTGGTAGTGTCAAAGTTAAATCAATAGTGGAACTCTGTAGCGTTTTTGCTAACGTTATGAAAGAATAATGTAGTATTTGTTTTAATATTTTTTTTGTATAAAAGAATATATTAAAAAATCTATTTCACCCTTTGTAGGTAACGATTACTTAGTTCACTCCGTTCTCAGTGTTTCGCTCAATTTTTGAAACTTTGTGTGTTGAGAGATGGAGCTCAACGCCGCGTTTAATCATTTTTACAATATATGAAAACTATAATTTATGTACGTGTACGGAAAGCCAGAAGGTCATGGATTCAATCCAAATTGGGGGAATGTTTCTATTTATCATTTCGTTTCCCCTGTCTAGACAGACAAATTACACCGTGGGGTTTTCCTACCTAACACGCAATGCTTTAAAAAGGTCGGAAAATGAAATTATAATTTGTTAATAAAGAAATGAGATAAAAAAATTGCGATTTTATAGCTTTACGATGAAACTGCGCAAATAGCAGGCAGAAGGAACCTATACCACTTCGTTCCGCTCTTTTCACCAAATTGGGAGCATTGCGTATTGAGTGGCGAAACTCAAAGCCGCGCTTTGCATCTTTATCAGGGCGGGAAGATTAAAATAGTAAATACTTTATTTGCTTGAGTGAGAATCGACCCACAACCTGACGCGTGTTTGTGCCACTGCGCCACGAATGGCCTCAAGATTTTATAGGCATTTACAATATTATTGGTTGGCAACGTTCTATATCAGTATATAAGTGACGTTTGATTTATAAAACTTCACGCGCGACGTCCTATAAAAATAGCGGAGTTAAATGAACTGTATTCATTGGATACATTCTGTATTAAAATAAAAATGCATTTATTGACGCTATAGTGACGCAGTGGTACAGTGTACGATGCTACACGCGAGTGGTAGTGGTTGCGATCCCATTTTAGGGGGAATTATATGACGAAAAACGTTTTATCTAATTACACAAAGCACGGCGTTGAGCTACGTCAGCTAAGACACAATGATTTTAAAATGGGAGGATAAAAGAACAATGTCTTAGATTATCTATCTAACGTAACTAATAAAAACAAAAAACAGACATTATCAAATACAAAAAAAAAGGCATTCACAAATACAATACAGACTTGCAATACAACTCACCAATACGTAGTATCGAACGCGAGTTAGCTTAACGACGGTGGCGGCGGTATTGTTTATATGTAGATTACCGTTCGGGGCGCACTACTTGTAATGTTTATCTTATCACATCCTGTCCCTCGTACTGATAACGCTATTACCATTGACACTGTCGTACTGTCCTTTCCACTTAACACCACTATATCACCCTATAGTAACTACGAAGCCTTACAAGACCCAATGCGAGACACGACGGTCTCAAGGCGACACCTAACACATATATAATATATATATATAATAGAGGCCCCCAAAACGATACACAAAATATATAATAGAAAGCAAACGATACTAGGCCATACAACTTAAATATAAACAAATAAAAAAAAAGGGTATTTTCGTACAAACAGCATGCATCTTGTCGACGTACAGCGTACAACGATACACAACAAACACACTATGTACGTTTTAGCAACAGCTACTGCCACGAATAATTACTTATATTAATTATTATATTATGTTATATTATTTGTATTATATATTATAAATTGTATACTATAAGTAATACGGGATAGGGCGGGGGTGTAGGGGGCGTTGTATATAGAAAACAAAATAGAGAAATATAAATACACTCTATTTAAACATGAAATTTATTAAAGATAAAAAACATACAATGTTGTTTTACACAAAATAAAAATACCAGAGGGTGAGGGGCGCGGGGGGACTGGAGGCGGGCCCCGGGCCCCGGGAACATATACATACGACTCCCATAATATAATACTATATCATATGATAAAAGTACACATATACTCGCGGATACTGTCAAGTGTCAAGCAACTCAACTCGGGCGTCATGTCGCGCTCTCGCCGGTACAAAACTATAATAAATCTTACAAAAATACTTATGCGACTAATTCGAAATGCACAAAGAGGATCGTCATCGCTACAAAAATATTTTGAGATTGGAATGAAAGGTCGAGGCGTCGGCCCCGCGGGCCTCGGCCTAGTTACTTCTCTTCTGCGTCTTAAAGCTAACCGACAGCACCTGACCGTTGAGCGCGTAGCCGTTGAGCGCCTGGATGGCCATCGCGGCCTCGTCATACTCGCGCATGTTCACGAACGCGAAGCCCTTGTTCTTCTTGGTCTCGGGGTCCTTGATCACCTTGATGGAGTCGATGGCGCCGTACGGCCCGAACAGCTGCCACAGCGC
Source organism: Heliconius hecalesia formosus (assembly GCA_018249775.1). NCBI lineage: Eukaryota > Metazoa > Arthropoda > Insecta > Lepidoptera > Nymphalidae > Heliconius > Heliconius hecalesia. The sequence goes on from DWMY01002262.1 coordinate 3,487, forward strand.
CAACTCGTCTGCCTCTTCGCCCACGTTGTACACGTACACAGTGGTCTGAGCCGCCAGCCCCGCGCCTACGCCCACGCCCAGCAGCGGCACAGGGCTTGCTGGCGCGCCCAACAGCGGCAGCGGCGCATGGTTGGACGCCGCCATGGGGTTGTAGCGCTGCTGCCCCTTGTTGATGAAGGGCAGTGCCTTGCCCGGCGACGGCAGTAAGGGCGGAGGGGAGGCCTGCGCGCCGAACACCGCCGCGGCCGCGCGCGCGCCGAAGGCCGCGCCCACGCCGTTGTAAGCCGGGCTCACGCCGTTGTATGCCGGCACCGCGGCCGGAGCCCCCGCACCCGCGGGCGGAGGCCCGCGCGGCCGCGGCGCGTTCTTGTTGGCGCTGGGCTTGTTGGCGAACTTGACGACGATGGCGCCGGCGCCCGCGATTGGTGACTGTCCGTTCATGTGCGTGATGGCGTCCTCGGCCTGCTGCCGGCTCTCGTAGCACACGAAGCCGATGCCCTGCGACACGCGGCTGTTGGTGATGTGGCCAAACTGCCCGAACAGAGCGTTGAGGCGCTCCAGCGTCATGTCGGGCGGCAGGTTGCTGATGTACAGGTTGGACTCGGTGTCGGGCTTGTGGCTGACCTTGTTCTCGGGGTTGAGCAGCGCGAACGACACTTTGAGCGTCTTGCCCTGCATGAGCAGGCCGTTGAAGGCGGCGCGCGCCTTCTCCGCGTCCTCGTGCTTCTCGTACTCCACGAAGCCGTACCCTCTATTGGCGATCAGTTTGCAGCTCTCGATCTTGCCCATGGCGGAGAACAGCGCGTACATCATATCGCGCGTCATAAGCTCGGGGATGTAATTCACCATGAGTTTGGTCGGTGACACATTGGAGTTGGCGTCGCCGCCGCCATTCTCCATATTCATGTCGTTGTTTAACATTGTGTCTTTTTGTACGAACTACACTACTAAAAACAAAATACTAACAAAACTCACACTTATGGGGGTTGGTTATTTCATTTGCGACATGAAAACGAACAAAGAACTAACACAAAAAAACGCAAATTGTACGAAAACGCCAACAGCAACGCCGGCTCACAAGTCCATCATCACACGACACATGAACGAGTTTGTTTTTGGAATGTTACCAGAACAATGCGCTTCGTTCTGAACTTTACTATCTTATTTAGTTTAGACATTTACAATAAAAATCTATTCAGATATATGTATAACTGTTCTTACATGTGTAAAACGTTATAATTCACACGTGCCTTATGATTATTGTCAAAATAATATTTTTTCTTTTACGTACGTGGCATCATTTAGATTAGTCGATGGATTTGACATTTTATGATCTGTAGTCTGTACACCCTTCAAATTGTACTATTGGAGAATTAATTAATATATTTTAATAATAAACTCATTAATAATCAAAATGTAAAACATATTTTTTATTAAAATATTATTTTAAGTAAGCAATTAATGTAAAACTTAATTTATTTGATATTTTTTCTGCCTCCACCAATACTTATCTATGTTGTTTTGACACTTTTTTTACAAGCTAAAATCAGCTGTCATATGTCGAATTCAGATTTTGTTATAGGTTATGCGAATTATTGAAAATAATTGAAATTAAGCAATTTAAAGACCTAATAGTGAAGACAAGTTATTATGTTTCTAACAAATGTATTGCTTAAAAAAGCTAAAAGCAAGTAAGTCTCTGTTTTTTTAAATCGTTCAATTACTAATCTTTTGATATGTAATGAAATATATCTATATTATGAAATAAATCATTTTTGATTATAGATTACATTTAATATTATTTTGTTGCAGACACATAATGGTAATGATGGAGAGTATGGTTTCAGGACACAGATTCAATGCAATACGAGAACGTCTGGCTGATAAGTTAGAACTTATTAGGTTTGATCCATATAGTAAGTACAATTATATAGATTTTTCATTTCAAATTCGTATTTTTACTGACCAAATTCACAATTTCACCCTTCATCCTTTTAAACAAACAATTATTCATTACAGAAACAAATTCAAATTAACAATTCTTTACTTCAAATTAATCATATTACCGTCCACATTTGCCGTAATGTTTATCATCAAATTAGTTCTTCTTGAAAAAAATATATATGAATTTCTACAGCATATTATTGTTTTCAATATATAAGAAATAATTTAAAATAAATTTAAATGGTGGTAATAAAAATAATTGACATGTATTATACATGTCAATAATGTTTCCCCTGAAAAACAGACAAATCAACATTCCGACAGAATTAATAATCATAGACCACATTATGCTGAAAATGAAAATATTTAATATTTATTTCCTACAAGTGTGATTCAAACTCACAACCATCACACTTATAGTTGAGATATTGCTTGTCACTTTGGGTAGCTCTACCCGCATTTTGTCAGGGGAATTAATGTTAATCATTTAATTTTTTTAAATTTATCATTAAATCTGGAGTGGCTTTAGAAAAATCCACAATAATATCAGTTTGATTAATATTTATTAATCAATACTTCAAGAGCAAAGAAACGAAAATTACATATATAATTTTTATGAGTATATATATATATATATATATATATATATACTCGTATGGTTATTCTGGTATATGGTATATATCATCAGCCTCTTGCTGTATCCCGCACCGGAGGAACCTAGTGTTAAGACACTCATTACTCTATTTTTCGGTGTGTTGATTGGTGGCTCAAAGTCAACACCACATTTTGCCACATATATTTATAACACTAGATCAAAGAAATTAAATATTTAATTTATATTTCACTTTCTCTAGTTGGGATTGAAACCACAACAACCTAAGTCATGTTTAACCTATGATCTGTAACTAAATATATATATATATATTCTCTTCTTTGTTACCTATAAGTCTTTATAGCCAAATACAAATACATTTAACTAGGTTTTACCTGTTTATCAACATGCTTTATGTTGATGTATCCCGCACACAGAGGCAGAGGGTATTTAGTGTTAAAAAACTCCGTTCCCTAGTTTCTGCCGAAATCTGGAGGCATTGCGTGTTTAGTGGCAGAACTCTACACCGAGCTTTGCATCGACACCAGAGAGCGAAGAAATATAAATTTAAATAAATATTTTATATCCTCGAGTGGGGATCGAACCCACAAGCAGTCGGTTTTACAGTCACACTTTGTGCCACTGCGCCACGACTGGCCTCAACAACCATATCAACATAAAGCCTTTTCCTATAAAATACTACCCAAAAAAATAAGTGTGTGTGTGAGTTTTTTTTATGCCAATCAGTAGTTCCTGAGATTAGTGTGTCCTACCAAACTTTTCGAACAATTTATCTCAAACATTGTTTTCAATGATTTCAATTCATATTTTTCTATTGTTCTATTTATAAATATTCTATTTATAAATTTACAGTTCAACATGAGAGTCTATACAAAGAGAAGAAGAAGATTAGAAGTATAAAATGAATGCAAATAACAAGCAGAATAATATAAGTAGTAAAAAGGTTAGGAAATAAAAAAACTATTTAAATTTTAAATAATATTTTAATTGTACTTTAAAATCAATAAAATCTTTGGGTTACAATGTTGTTTTATTACTAGTAATAAAATTATTTTAAGTACTGTAAATATTATTCCATCGTAATTATATGAAATGGTGATATATTGAATTATATGTATTCGGGAAACTAAATTTTAATATTGCACTGTCTTAAGATACCATTCACCATGGAAAGTTTGTATTATATTTATTCATTTATATTTGGACTATTTCATATGAAAGTTTGTCTATAGTAAATATTTTTTTTTATTTGTATACGAAATCTTTATTTTTTATATAACGTAAGTTTTACATATAATTCAATATATCAATCACTTTATAGTTATATTACACAATATAATAATAAATTTAGAATATATGCTTTACTTCTTCATACTTACTCTATGTAGGATCGTAGGTTCAATACCGTGAGGTTTTCGAAAAGTGCTCTTAACATTAATAAATCATACAAATAGATTTACAATTGAAACATTTTTATCTATATTCAGATTTTTGTTTAATCAATATTTTTTATTTTATAGAAGAAGTGTCATGTAAATATTCTATAAAAGATCAATTTTGGACTGTACTTTGCGGATTTCAAAACAACTAATTAAATGATACTTAAGTTTGTTAAAAAATATACTATTGGTATTATATATAAAAAATAATATAAATAAATATAAGTTGGTATATAGAAGAATATTATATATATTATATTATATATAGAATTTATTATAATTTCCTTCTCCGGCAAAAAGATAAAGTGCGGCGTTGAGTTTCGACATTTTTGATTGAGTTTCGCAATGTTTCGAAAATTGGACGAAAAATAGGGAAATAAGTATGGTGTACAGAGTGAAGCTAAAAAAAATGTTTAAAAATCAACGAATTATAACAAGAAATAAGAAAAACTTTTTGTTCTAACTCAATTAAATCTGCAATGAACAGTCCGATACATTTTTTTTATAACTAAATAACTTACATCTAAAGTTAATTATATATTAAATACTTAAAAATTACTCTCACTATTTTTTTATACTATCAAATACTAATTATAATTATAATAATGATTAGATTTTTAATAAAATTTAAAGATTTATATCAACAAGTTACACAAACTTTTTATTTGACATTACACAAAAGGATTTATTGACGTCACACAAAAGTACGATTTAATTTTATTTTAATATATTGTTTTTAAAATAATACACAATTGATATTATAGCTTATTTATAAAATTGACTAGAATTCTGTAAGTTTATTTATTTTTATATTATTATATGTAATGAAATATTTAAAGAGTTTCTTCAAATATTATTAAAAATAAAATGTTATATTAATATGATTAAAAAAAAATCTATTTAATCTGTTTCTTAAAATAATTTATAGAGGAAAAAATAATTATTAACATATTCGAATATGACAAAAGATATATTTAGTTGCTATACATATATTTAAAGTGCTTATATATTTAAAATATTTAATTAAAACTGCATCGTAAGTCATAAATTAGTATTTAAGTGTCATTATGTTTGTATTAGTATTTTTATACTAATTTATTTTAATTATAAAAAAATAAAAACACAGATAATAAATACAAAGATTAAATAAAATAAGATAATATAATCTAAGTTTAAATTTTGACATTATAAGGAATATAGAACGTAATTACAATTTAATTGTAATTATATATTTTTTATATATACTTTCTTTGGCTTATTTATTTATAATTATTATATAGATATAGTTATTTACAATATGGAGGAAGGTGAACAAGTATAATTTTGGTCCACTACTAAATTAATGGTTAAAGTTTCCTACAGAATAAAAAAAGGAATGTAAACAGCGTCAGGTATAGATTAAATTAAAAATATTTGCCAACAGTACATAAGTTGGAATGAAATTGAAATATATAAAAGAAATTATAAATATTTAAAAGGGATATATGGTAATTGAACTAGATACAGAGTGCTTAGGCACTACGTTCTCATCGCCTACCTTAATATGCGCGATAAAGGGCGAAACTAAAAAAAATATGTATTTTTTATAGATAAGATAAAAAACGTGATTTTTTTTAATTCTTTAAAATGAAGATAGTATCAACCGTTATACTTTATCCGTAAGGAGACTGTACATTACCTAAATAACAGTAAAATATACTTATATAATTTGACAAGACATATTTTAAACGGTGATTACAATAAATTAGAGTTAATATTATATGTTAAACAATATTTAAATATAAATAATTATATTATTAATAATTTTGAAAGGCCGAATAAATCACGTGTTTTTATTCTATTTCAACAGTCGCCAATAATCGTTCCTTTTTTCGTTTTTTGTAATAATATCACAAACGCTACTTTTCAATTTTACTAATTTAGAAAATAAATAAAAGAAATATAAAATTATAATTATTACTAAAAATAAATAATATAATAATAAATAAATAATATAAGGTGAATAATAATCAAACTCACAGTTTGTAATATTACAAAGGGAAATATCACTTACATAATAATAATATAAATTGCTTTTAATAACAACGATTATTATTAAAAATTATCATAATACACAATAATAATATTAAATTTATTAATTAAATAATTATAATAAAAGTTAATATAAAATTTTAAATTTAAGAGTAAGTAAGATAACTTAATAATATTTTTTTTATTAATTTTAAAAGCTTATCTATAATATTTTGATAATAATTTATTTTTAATATTAGCTTAGTTGTTATTTTACTGAGCCAAAGGTCACATATTTAATTCCACACGCTGCACATTTTTTTTGGTAAGTGATTAAGTGACTATACACTTTAAAATCTTCATAAACACAATGTTTTTTTTTGTAAGAATATTTTATTTTTTGGTCTGTGAAATGTCAAAATTTACTGTAAATAACAATGTATATATATTTATAATAAAAATAATACTTATAATTTACATATAATTAAAATTAAAGACAGTTTTTTTTATGTAGATTATTTTATAAAGAAATCTCTAAATATTTGAATATTTATATTATTTATTTTAAATAAGTGTCATCATTGCAACAAAATAATAAATAAGTATTTTGTTATATGGAAGAATATTTTATTTGAACTGAATTTTAGGAACGCTTAAGCTAATATTTGTATAGCAATAACTATTTATGAATAAGATGCATATTATTTGAAATATGATGTATATTTAAAAATATGTAAAAATGTATACAAATATTATAACCTTGAAATTAAAATAATTGTTAATATATTGATAAAATTATGCAAAAAATATCCAATTTAATTTAGTGATAAATTCATAACATTTATAAGATATTTTAATAAAAGTAAATAAATATATTCATTCCTTCTTAATATTCTATATAATAAAATTAAATAATTTTAATAAATATATTATATTTAAATTGTGGGTGTAGTATGTGTAAGGAATTATATACATATTTTTATGACTTTATAATATTTAATATTCTTAAATTCAACTCTATCATTGTAATTATAGAACAAATATTTTAGTGAATAAAAAAAAATCAGCTTCACGCTGTATGCCGCACATAGCAGCGTAGGCAGAGGGAACCTAGTGTTAAGACACTCCGTTCTCCACTTTCTGCCGAATTCTGGAGGCATTGCGTGTTGAGTGGCAGAACTCAACGCCGCGCTTTGCCTCGACACCAGAGCGAAGAAATGGAAATATAAATTTATTTAAATATTCCATCTCCTCGAGTGGGGATCGAACCCACAACCAGTCGATTTACAGTCACACTTTGTGCCCCAGCGCCACGACGCCTCAATTTGGCAATTTAGTGAATAATTTTGTAAAAAAAAAATATAACTCACTTTTTTTTGACATATGACCAGTTATGTTATTTGAAAACTGTTAAAAATACTATATTTAGTGTGTTTATTAGTTTGAATTCTAATACAGGAAATATGAAGATAACTTCCACAAATCTGTATCACTATAAAAAAAAATTGAACACTGTCCCTTAATTTATTGTTCTATAATCACAATAACCTAATATTCATATAGATATGACATATGTATGTATAACCGCCAAAACTAAAAAACAAACTTATAAATAAACTAAATTAATAAATACAGTTTTCATATATCTATATAACTAAAATATTCACTTGTTCACTCACTCACTCACTGCACAGTCATTTGTTCCAATGGGTGTGAACTATGTTGGGATGTACTCGTATGTATAATATGCAAAAGTAAAAACAAATATAGTTACTATATAACTAAACTATTCACTGTGTTCACTCACTCACTCACCGCGCAAGTCATTTGCTCCAATAGAGGAGCTATGTCGGGATACTTTCATGCAAAAAACTCGGTTTTGCTGGCCATCTCGAATTCTGATTCCTCCATCTTGTACATTTCGATTAGCTGAAATTTTTGTTTTTTTTTAATATTTTGATGTTAAGATTTAAAGTATTCTTTCTATATGTATGTGTGATTAATGAACGGCTAAAGTAAATGTGATGATGGAATTCGATATCTCAGGAAAATAAATATATTTAAAACTATTTAAATATATTTGTTTAGCACATAAGTTCCATCCTTGGCTCTGAGCCAGTCGTAGCGCAGAGGCACAAATGTGACTGTAAAAGCAACAGGTTGTGGGTTCGCATTCGCACTCAAGAAAATGAAATATTTAATATTTTCATTTCTTCGCTGTGGTAACGAGTTCCGCTACTCAACACGCAATGCCTCCAAAATTCGACGAAAAGTGGGCAACGGAAGTGTCTTAATTGGAATGGAATGTCTTAAGATTAGGTTGTCCTCTGCCTGTCCTTATATATGCGGGATACAGCGTGAAGAAAAAAGAACAATTTAGGCATAACTTAGTCATAGTTTTAGAGTAAATATTAAGAATTTAAAAAAAAAAGAGTACAGACCGTTAATCTGTCAGTTTCTATGAACATATTGTCAGTTTAAAAAAAAGTACTTACGTTATCAATATCCTTAGAGAGCTCCTCCATTTGTTTATCGTGAGTAGCTTTAAGCTTGTCCTTCTCACGGTTTTGTTTGATTGTCTGGTTCTGGAAATTATTAAAAACATACAAAATTAATAAATATCTATACTTGCAATAAAAAAATAACTTATCATTTCGTATGAGAAAAATTTTTAAT
>DWMY01002263.1:0-12162 GCA_018249775.1 Heliconius hecalesia formosus
TGCCACTCAACACGCAATGCCTCCAAAATTCGGCAGAAAGTGGGGAACGGAGTGTCTTAACACTAGGTTCCCTCTGCCTACCCTGCTGTGTGCGGGATACAGCGTGAAGCTAATTTAATTTTTTTTTGTATCTCGCGTATTATAGGAGGGTAGAGTGAACCTAGTAGTAAGACACTTAGTTCCCTATGCACTGACATATTATATTAGAGAAAGTAGGTTGAATGCCGGAAATCAAAACCGCACATTGGTTTAGTAACCAAAGTCAGAAAATATTAATTGACTCATTCTCCTGAATCAAGAGCAAATTCGCAACGTCGCCTTTACAGGCAGACGCTTTGCTCCTGCGCTACGACGGCCTCAATGTAAAATTGTATGTAATTTGGTCGTTTTTATTTTAGAGAAACAGAAATACATATTGTATATTTCTTTTTTCATAATACATAAACTCCCTTGTATTGTTTTCTGTCTTCTGTTATATTATAAATAAAACATAATCTTTTTATTATTCTATGTTTAATGTAATATTTAAAATTTTTAACAAGGATGGTGACGACTGGGCGAATGAGGATGCGACTGCGGCTGGAGATCTACATGAACAAGTGAAGACTACAGAGTCAGAGGAACTTGGAGATATGTTGGAACCTCCTACAAAGGTGAGTTGAAAGTTTATATATTTTTAAACATTTTTAAAGTGTTATTCCACACTTAGGAAAGAAAAATACTTATTTAGAAAACGTATAAAAATTGTCCCGCTGCGTTCAAATTTTTATACGTTTTCTAAATAAGTAGTTTATATATTGTTTTATTACATATCAGGATATGTAAAAAAGACATTGCTTAACGTAGTTTAGTTCCCCTCCACAAAGTGTCTCTTACACTTTGCGAACAGGAACTAAACACCGCGCTTCGTCTTACCATAGCGCAAAAATTTAAATATTTAATTTCCCTAGATAGGAGAGTGTGAGCAAAATAATAATGCTTCAATTTGGAGTATTTATATTTCGGTTTTAATTTGGTGAAATCAAATACTTGATACATTTTATTCAACAGGTGGCTAAAATCTTCATTCCTTACGCGATGCGAGCGAAGAAGGTCGATATGAAGCAACTAAAGCACTGTACTTGGAAAATGCTCACAGAAAAAACTCCACAAGGAGAAAAGGAAGATGTCACACAGACTACTTTCTTCAATGTTTATTCGAGATTACCAAATAAATTAACGCCTAATATGCGTGAATCACTCAGTGTACCATTAGCTTTATTATCTGTATTGCATTTAGCTAACGAAAAAGGACTTGTATTAGAGAAAAGAAATGATCTTAAAGATATTGGCATTGTAGGACTTATTAAAAAATAATTTAATTTACTTTTGAGGCTGTGACATGTCTGTTGATGTAAACACGACGGTTGTGGGTTTGATTCCCACTTGGGGGAATATTTGTTATCATCCCCTAGCTCTGTTAACAAGAAAAATAAGGCATTGCTTCACCATTTCACACGTAATATCTCTAAAATTGGGTGGTCTGTGAGAATGGAGTGTCTGGACACTGGGTTCCCTCTGCCAAGCCCTGCTATATGTGCGAGTTGTGGCATGAAAATAAAATAAATTATAAACTTATTTTGTACTAATTTAATGTGTTTTTTTAGCTGTTTTACATATTTTCTAATAAGTTGCCATATTAAATTATTTCCAATGCAAATGCTGGACCATTGTGTAAATAGTTTGATTGTTTTTAGTAAGTAACTATTGATAATTCTGTCATAGCTGTGTACAGATTTTTTAAGTGTTTATTTTTTGTATCTTTTATTACAAATATAGAATATAAAAAGCCGACTTTTATTATAAAGACATAAAAATCGAGATTCCTAGAGGTCAGTGTTCTAGCCAGTACAGTATTACAGTACAGTCGTCTAGTCGTGGGCGTCCTTAAGATAGGCTTTCTAAATTATTAATGACGTGTATGGCGGTCGTGTCGTAAAAGAAAACAGTGCCTTTTTGGTTCCATCGTGTTTTTAAATCGAATCATCACTAGTGGTGAAAAGTGGATTCTCTACGATAATCGAAAGCGCTTAAAGCCATAGCTGGACCCATGTAAGCCAGCCAACCAAATCCTATCCCAATCGAAAATTGACCAAAAAATGTTACTTATAAGCGTTTTGGTGCACTACTGCCGGTATCGTTGATTATAGTTTTGTCAAATCGCCGAAGACGATTATGACCGACATTTATTGTCAACAATTGCAAACCATGATGAAAAAGCTAGCTGCTAAACAACAGAAGTTGGTCAGTCAATCTACGCCACTGCTGCTAAACGACAACTCTAGACCACACACTGCACAACAGATGGCTACTAGATTAGAAGACCTACAATTGGAATGTCTAAGATATCCCCGACTTTGCTTCAACAGATTGCCATTTTTTTTAATTTGAATAACTTGTTGCAAGGGAAAAAAACGAACTCCGATGGGACAATCCAAATCGCCCTCAAAAATTTATATTGATTCCCGGCAAAATGATTTTTTAGTAAATGGATCAATGAACTGCCTATGAGCCGGCAAAAGTGGGTGGTGGATAACAATGGTTCACACATTACGCAAGAACACTCCTAGCCTATGTCAAGACTAAGATCCGAGGAAATTCCTCCCTGAAGTTGAAATGGCCTTCCAAATTATAAAGAAGACTCAATTGGACCCAATCCCATCAAGTCCAATGAATCCGTGCAAGTCTTTGCAGGACACGAAGGGATAGCCAGTTACTTGTACAAATTCAGACTCTAGGACTGCGCGGGATGTGAATGCAACCTTAACATCGAAGAAACCGTATGGCATGTATACTTGACTGCTCAGCTCGTCTGAGCCTGGAAACTCGGTTCAACACGAAATTAGAGAGACAAGGCTTGGCTACACTAATGGCGGACAACTAAAAGAGACCTGTGCTTCTTGAGTAGCTATTGGATATCTTTAGCACCGCGATGAAAAGAAACGGCAGTAAAATCGCGACAAAGAGGGAAAGCGCCTTATCATCCCCGTAACTGACTTGATGTATGTCATCAACAATTATCACAGAGTAATATATTCAACGCTTATGTGAAGTGGACACCCCGGTTCTCCAGGGCTATCACGTCGACCTGTCCTTCATGGATGAACACGACGAAAAACTGGGACTGCTTCTGCATCATTGGCCCGAACAAGTTAGTATATATCTCACCCGGCCTAGCTGCCAAAAGCATTACTAACAGGGCCACAATGAGGAAATCGGACTACAATAGTATGCCTGTTATCATGATGAGGAACTACGAATTCAGAATAGTGCGGACCAACATCAAGACCATCGCATTATTCGACGGCAGTGACGGTAAGTTCCCCTTCACTAAGGCATGTAAAGTGCTCGACCACCTGAGCACTCGTACAGGAGAAGAATTAAATAACATTGGGCCGAAACTCTTAGCGTTGATGTTATGAACACAGAGTTTGGCAGAGGAATCGTCGAAGACTTAGAATATATAAATGCCTACAAAGAGCACAAACTAGTCGCATATGAGAACAGAGGCCTGGCCATCCAGTAAGGTAGAAAATACATAGAGAATGCCAGGAACCACTAGTGAAAGCGGTGCGAAACTCCTCGTAGGACGACTAGCCAAGGAAGAGAGAGCGATGAAAAATACCTGAGATGAGAGAAATCAAGAGCTCAAGAATATTCTGTCTTCTGAAACCAAAAGAGTATCTCGTCAAGAACCAACCAACAAGGGTGAACCAACAAGAGCTGATAAAGGATAAGTCACAACACCTGACTATGATTGGGTAGAGACATCATTCAGACAAAATCAATCAAGAGTGCCATACACGACAGCATATCACATGCGATTTGCCATTACTAGGCGTGTGCCTATCTATACTAATATAATAAAACAAAAGAGTTTGTTTGTTTCTTTGCTTAAACGTTAAGATCTCTGGATCTACTGGTTTTCAGAAGTGTTAAGGCTATGTAATATTATGGTGTACGTATTAGTTATCCTTAAATAGCGAAATAACTATAATAATGAACGCCATCGAATTGCTTTAAGTGCGTGCTCTGCAAATATAGTAAAATATATGTCAGTACATTGTATGGAAGAAATGTTCTATTTTATTAGTTTAAAAAAAAAGACCGTGATACGGTATATTTATCTCTTATAAATGAGTCACAATAAGATATTTTGTGATAAAAAAATAATTGAAAATTGCCAAGTGATATTTCAACGTTTTTTATTTGATAAAGATATTGAAACTTACGAGCGAGTTATTCCATCATCAAGGAATTTTTATGAAGAAATGCTTTGTCTTTTATAGCATGTAATTTGAACGTATACTTTTTAAGAAAATATAAATTTTAAATAATTCAACACTCCGTTTACGGCCGCAAGTATAGGCATGAATCCAGCGAGGGGCGCCCTTGCCGCCGATTTCGTCCTCGCAAGCAGCCATGTTAGTTAGTGCTTGCAGTTTCTCAAAATTATTGAATGTATAAATTATATTACGTTTACGTTTTACGTACGTTCATAAATCATAACAGTTATGAAATTCATTATGAACGTAATCTCCATTAACAATTCAATTTTGTTTATTTTATTGTATAAAATATTATATAATAGTGCTTCAAAAATATATATTTTTATCAACAGTCATATAACCAAGACGTTTCGAATGTCATTCTTTAGCAAGGAATCTTACCAGCGCGATTGCTATATAACATTCGCAGGCAAACTAATGCCTTGAGTTCATTCAAATGACGATAACTTTTTTTTTAATGAACCGATTTTGATGAACCAAACTTAAGTATTTAAGTTGAGTTAAAACAAAGCAATTGGTGAAATTTTCAAGTAAATTGGTTCAGTACTTTCAGAGAAAAATGTGGACATACATATCGACAAACAGACAGACAAAAAATTCAAAAAAAAACTTTTTGCTTTCTATTATTCTTTTTAAGTGTCCCTCTATCCATTTCAGTCAAAATTACTAAATGTACAGACAAAATAGTTTTACTGTCTTATTATATATAGAGATTACGCCGACGCCGAAGATGATGTCGGCAAGTTCATCCGTCTGACGTCCGTCCACTGAATCTCTAGTCACCGATATAATAGACTATAACCTAACAATAACGATGCCTATCTCTCATAGAGATCAAGAGGTGATAATCAAATTTAGACGAAACACAGAATAGGGAACCCAAAACAAGGCAACGCAGCCACCGGAATAGAGCAAACCATAAAAAATGAAATCTTCAATTCTTCTGTTGTATAAAAGAGTATATTAAAATAAGAAATAAGTCACAAAATAAAAAAAGAGCAGAAAAGGGCACGGACCGCCAATGTCCGTGGTGAGTTTTAATTAATAATAATAAAAAAACTTTGATCAAATAAATATATTACATTGAAAAATATTCGACTTTGTTCTTCCCAGATTTAACGCCTATTTCATATGTAAGGACCTAATATTTTAAAATGGTCACAAAAACTGTTGCATTGTTTCTTTGCTCTCGTGATGAGGCAAAATTCGGCGTTGAGTTCTGCCACTCAACACGCAACCACTCCAGAATTCGGCGGAAAGTGGGGAGTGCAGTATCTAAGCATACGGCTCATTCTGCCTACCCAGATACAGCGCGAAATTGAAAAAAAAAAACGCTGCTAACAGTACAAGAGGTGCAGTTGCGTCGCTTCGGTCGGTTACCACCGGTATAAACCGGCTTAGACCAAGCCGTGCGCCGCGGTGTAGACCGCCGTCATATGTATGTATGCTGTATGCTTTCTTCAGTTCAGGCCTCACAAACTATAACTTATCTTTGAGACTTTAAGCTTGAGTAAAGAATTAACTATAGATGCTTTTCATTTTCCACATAGATCACTTAAGTATTCTTTGACTGTCAATTTTAAATTGATTAGGGCTAATAAAAACAAAAAAAAAGTTACTGTACATGAAGCTTTATTTTTTTAAACAAATAAACTTTTCAGCAAACAATTAGTGTACATATTGTAATGTGTAGAAAGTTCAACAGTAGATAAAAAATATTCAAAAATATTTTTAAATGCTTACTTTATGTTAAATGTTCTAGAAGACTATAATAATGAATGTTATTACACTAATAATAAACTTAAATATTTAAAAAAAAACAATATTATACTTTCCAAGTAAAGATCCTATTTACGAATGGATACTGATAAAACAATTACTATAAAAAATGAGTATTAAAAACTATAACAACAATGTATTTAAAGAGGAACATAAAATCAAAATATAAGACAAAAATTTAACAAATAGTGACAAAGGGTTCTTAATTTAAAATGTGAGAATCTAAAAAATTATAATTAAGTAAAAACAAAACATCAAGAACCATACAAATTTCAATAATCACAAGTCTATAATTATCACAATTTTAAAATAATTCTCGGTATCGAGTTGCTTAAAATAAAAATGGGTTACCACCATCTGGTTTAGGCTTTGCCTAATGAGATTTTTTATATACTGTTCTGTAGTTCTGGTGAATATAATGTAAATTTAGTACATGAGATACTTAGATATAATTTTATTTCTAGGTAAGTTTAAATAATGTGACTATTCAGCTGTAACAGATTTATTCTCTTCAACTTCGTTACTAACCTTAACGGGGGAATCTTTGGATTTGTCGTTTTCACTGATATATCCTGTGTCTGTGTTCAATGAATCTTTAGAGTCTTCTTTTTCAGGCGTTTTTAAAGTATCATTGGAACCTTCTACAGTGTCTGTAGACAGTTCTTTTTCCGGTGTCGACGTTGTTTCATTCTTCAGGGACTCGATACTTTCATTCTTTGAATCATTCTCTTCAAAAGACTTATTTTCTATAACAGTCTTGGCACTATCGAGGCTTTCATTTAATTCGTATTGTGATGAGTCTTCCTTTGGAGGCTCATCAGCAATTACCTCCAGTATTTCTTTTTTTGTGTTAGATTGTTCTGGTTCCACATTATCTTGCTTATCATCTTCAGTTACATCACTCTTTAATACTAAACTCAGATCAGTCCCATTTAATAGCAGTCTTACCAATGAGGGTTCTTTTACACTATCTAAGAATTCAATTTGGAATGTGACCAGCTCAGCGACTAAATCTTCTAATCTAGATTTAGCTCCTTCATTGGAGGGATCATCACTGAAGCCCGCGAGTCGACAGCACTTGGCCAAAGGTTCCATTACTGCGATGTCCTCGGGCAGCTGTCTAAACTCTTCACACTTGGCCTTGTTTCCGTAATCTATAAACTGTACATGGTATCCCACGTCACAGAATTCCAAGATTCGAGCCCTATACCATTGACCATCTTCATTCCACAGCGCGGCACATATTGATCCTATTTTCAGTTCACCAATTTGCTCAAATTTTTCACCTCCAGTCATCATCTCTGTCACTTTATCAAGAGTTGACGTGGAGTCATCCAATTGTACGTAAAATTCTTCTAAATCGTTAACGTAACAGACTTTGCCACTGCTGTGGAGGTCTTGGCCGACCGGCGTCGGTCTTTCTGTTGTGGGATGTTCTTCACAAAGGCCGACAAGCTCTTCTGTCACCGACTTTCCCTCTAGATATAATTCAACAATAGAAATATCGCCTGAGGCAATAAATTGGACGTTAAATATTGTGGCGCCTTCTGCTGCCAATTCATTAAATTTAATTTCTGATTTTCGCGACCATGATTTGATGTCACGGGGTTTTTGTAAGGCACATTTTCTTGATAAAGCGGGTTTGATTTTAAGCTCGTCGGGTAGACTACGTAGTTCGTTGGCCATTGAGGCATTACCATAATCCATGAACAACACTTCAGTGCCTTCTGAGCCGTCGACGATAACTTGCGCTCTGTACCAGGCGCCATCTTCAGGGTATTTGGCTGCACATAAAACTCCTTCTTCCCTTTCCGTTAATTCCGGGAAAATGTCCGCATCAACCATGGCCGCCTCCATCGCTTGTAGTTCAGGGGCTGCTGTCTCCAATTGAATCCAAAACTCGGATGGTGAATTGACATGGCTGGCGAAACACGAAGGTAAGTCACCACATTCAGTCTCTTCGGATCGAGTTGCGTGACCTTCAGATACTAATTTATCTGTCAGGTTTTGGCCATTCACGTAAATATCTACGTAAGTAGTAACATCCTTAAGAACGATAAGAGCATCGACTGGTGAAGACGTATCGCCCACTAATTGGGTGAAGTAGTCGGAAGCGGGCTCTGACCACTGGCCGGTGCCAGTCGGGATTGCATTGACACTAGATTTTATTGCGAATTTTTCTACTTCCTTTAAATTCTCTGGCATCACTTTTATCAAACCCGGTTCGTTATCGAGAACATCGGTATTCCCGTAATCGATAAATCGGACGGTAGTTATATCGGAATCCGAATCGAGTATTTCCGCTCTGTACCACTGGTCGTCAGCTGAATATTTGGCCACACACAACGTATTCATTTCGCGGTTTTCTATATCCGCATAATTATCAGCATTTGCTTGTAGTTCCGTTTGAATTTCATCAATTTTGGCAACTTTATCCGCCATTTGTAGCCAAAAGTGTCCTGGAGTGTCGATATGACTGATGTAAACTTGTGTGCAGCCTTCTGGTAATGAAACGGGTTCTTCTTCCAAAGGCGCTTCTATCTTAGGTTCTTCTATAACTTCACTCGTAGGAACATGCGGTCCTGCTAATTTCTCATCAATTAACTTCATAGATAAATCTACGCCGTCCAAGTGTAAGTTGGCGAGCCAGCCATCATTGCCGAAGGTCAAAGTAACTTGAACTTCTTTCTCCGTCGTCCATTCCGTAAATTTCGATACAGCGTCATCTTGTATCGCCATAAGTCCCAAACTTGCCACTAAAGCTAGTGAGCATGGTTCGTAAAACTTTGAATCTAGTTTCTTAACACTATCTTTGGGTATGGCTTCAGAGTTGCCGTAGTCTGAGAATTGAACCTTAACCTCTGTTTCAGTAAAATTTACTATTGTAGCTCTGTACCAATTGCCATCGGACGATTTTGCCGCACACATCCCATCTGCTTCAAATTCAGTTAATGCTTCAGGAGATCCTGTAGAACAAAATATGATGATACATTTTTTTTACACATCACATTTACAACTGATATGGCGAAACTCAACAAGACTGACAAGAATTTGTCATATAACAAAATCGAGAAAATGAAGATAATATATACTTTAGAGTGCAATGAGAACCCACAACCGTTGCGCTTACATTCTTTCAATGAGCCACGACGACTCCATAAAAAAACCTTATTTTATATATACATGTATATATATTTACTACAATGAAGTCAAATAAAACAACAATAATACCTTTTTCATAGAAATCATACAATTTCTCTAGGAGCATAGCTATTTTATCACCATCGGATGTCTTTTGTAAGTAAATTTCATTCAAATTCTCTATATGAGGTATGTAGGCATTTCCAAAATTATAATTGAACACTGCTCTTGTACAAAGTTGTACTACTTCATCGTAGGCACCTTCGTCGGGCTCAAATATGGCTATTTTCTTTCCTGTTGTTGCATCATATAGTGTTGAAACTAAGCTTTAAGACAAAAAAAGTTTGATTGAATATAAAATAAAATAAAAAAAACAGCTTTACGCTGTATCCCGCTCCCAGAAGGATAGGCAGACGGACGGAGTAGTGTTAAGTAACTCCGTTTACCACTTTCTGCCGAATTAGGTAGGGAACAATACAAATTTATTTAATTTTATTAGCTGTAGAAAGGCTTTGAGCATATTTTTTAAGGCCATCCTGGCATAATAATACAGTGTTAGACTAAGCGCGCTGGTTGCAGGTGCGTGATTACTGCTGGGGGAACAAATAATTTTCATAGTCCAGCACGGCATTAACACCACGATTTTATAACAGCCTTTGCCTACTCTACTGTATGAAGTGATAAATAAAAAAAAACGCTTTAGAAATCACAATTATTGGACAAAGCCTCTTAAAGATGATATGTCATATCCATCTGTAACGTATGTATATATTTACCTGATATCTTCAACATCGTTAACGTAAATAATAAACTTGTTCCCAGTTAGTTTGTTCTTTAATTCATCTAGTGATAGTAGGGTATTCGATTCCGTGGTATAGTTGTTAAGACAGCATTGTAGAGATTGATAATAGTACACACTAAGTTCTGTTGGCAGGATCATTAACTGCAATTAAGAAATATAATTCATGTTACTTTTAACACTTTTTTATGTCGTAAGTGCAGCTATTCTGTTTGATATTTTTTATCAACATTATATGTAATACACTTTTTGAGAAAGTCGTACAAAAAATATTTTTGTTCCACCTACTAATATTGCATTAATAATGATTGTAATTATTTGGATTTGGATTTAAAAGTTTAGCTAAAAGAATAATATAGATTTTATATTTTAATTTAAAAATGGAGATTTATTTAACTTCTGCTGTATGTACATAAAATTAGAAAATTTCCAAGCAAATGCGCAATATACAAAATATTCATATGTAACAAAGAATATTTTGCTACAATTGCGCTTTTAAATCTATTTTGAAATTTGATTTAGACTTTAGAATTAGAGTTAATTAAAATATCGTATTATAAATGAAATAAAAGAAAATATTTATAGTGTTGGTAATTCAAAAATAAAATTTCAACATTATTGAAAAATACTTACATAATTCTTACTTACACTACAGACTTATGGTCCGTACTTTTTGTTATTTTTACATTTCTTTTTTAAAAAAACGCAGTATATCAACACTAGGTTCCCTATGCGTCTATGTTGTGTGAAGCTG
This sequence comes from Heliconius hecalesia formosus, assembly GCA_018249775.1. Classification (NCBI taxonomy): domain Eukaryota; kingdom Metazoa; phylum Arthropoda; class Insecta; order Lepidoptera; family Nymphalidae; genus Heliconius; species Heliconius hecalesia. Next base: position 10,802 of record DWMY01002263.1, read on the forward strand.
ATCTACATACATTGTCCAAGCTGGTGTCCACGGTGTTGCCGTAGTCGGGCAGCGCGGCGGTGACGTGGCCCGCGTCGACGACGTCACTCAGTATGGCGCGGTACACGCGGCCCTCCCGTTGCAGCGTGCAGTGGACGCCGCTTGCCAGATTATCCGCCGAGAGGGGACTTAACTGGAGGAGAAAATTTATATATTTTTTAATAAGCGTGAAGATAAAAAATGTGCATTTTATTTCAGTTTCAACCTTTTTGCCATTGAGCATTGCCGGATACACATTCATTAGCGAACATAACTTAGTTTTGAACCATTACTTCCTCATTATTTAGTATATTTTATAAATTACTCTAGTTGTATCTAACTAAAATCTTTCCCCTTAACGATGACGTCATAGTTTCTAAAATTCTTAACATAATAATGACTATTCTTTATAATATTCTTTTATTTAAAATTACCTTAGCTCGATCAAAATTTGCAATAGCGTTTTCCACCAAATCAGCTTTGTCCAAATCGAGTTGGACATAAAACTTCTCGAAGGATTCGACGTGTGTTACACGACATAAGATTTGTTGACCCACTATAATTGTTAGATCGATGGCTTCGTCTGTAATATGTATATAATAATTATTACCAAAAAAGTATGTAATAAATGCAAAAGTAATCATTATTGTTAAAAAGATGTTGTCTAATTCTAATCTATAGATTAGACCTATTCATTTTGGCATGAGACAAAATGTAAACAAAGAAATACTGTTTCGGAAACTTATTAATTTTTATTTAATTTGGTCCAGGTTTACTCATGTTTTAAAAGATAACAAAAACAAAATAATCCGAAAACAACTTTACACACTTACCAAAACAAGAAACTTAATAAAAACAAAAAAGTGAAGTATTATGAACAAGTTGGATTTAATATGACCGATAGCAAAACATCACTTTTTTATAGTACTAAAATGCATCTTAAGTTTGAGAACAAATCGGCATTTGGGCGTTTTAACATGTCACATATTTAAACATTATTACGACCCCGTACATAAACACCCCGTAAAATGGGGTGAATAAAAACATTTTTAGATTTGAAATTTAATTTTCAAAATGTTCCTGGCTTTAAATATGAGAACAATCTTTATTTTGATTATTATATTCGTTTCTTTTCACTTTTTGCAATTTTATAAAATTTTAAAATATCGATAAAAATAATTGTTATAACTAATAAGTTCTATAAACATCGTTCAATAATACTTATTTAGAAAACGTATAAAAATTTGAACGCAGCGGGACTCAAACCCGCGCCTCCTGGAAACCGACCAGGCGCTCTGACCACTAAGCCATGCGTTCTCGCCAAGCTACGTCGAAATTTTTAT
>DWMY01002264.1:0-12162 GCA_018249775.1 Heliconius hecalesia formosus
TGATATATTGATATATATCTTTTGTATATGCAGTTATATTAATAGGCGTGTATTGTCTTTGAGTTGATTGAACGGTATTTGTATGCAATTTGAATGCTTATTAGAAGCAAATTAGCATATATAAAGCGAGTTTGTCTATGTTGCTATCAGACTGTATTATTAGATACCGTATTGTGTATATATGGCAATAGTGCTATTTTCAGCTGTTTAATTGATACTGTCATGTGACATTGATACTGACATTTCATTTCTTTAGTACAAAACAGTACAAACTCTTTTTTACCGTACAACCTGTTGTACGGAGAGGCCACGAAGGATCGTGTCTTAGGCATACAACGTGACTTTGGCAAAGTGATATGTGCTCAACTGGCGCGATAGGAACGCCATAATCAAAGAACCATACCATACCAAATGTACCATAGGAATGAAACCATATATTATATTTTAGGTTACGAAAAAAAATTTAAAATTTGAGTATCGTGTATTTTTACTAATTACAATAATTATATAAAAAAAATTGGTATTAATTACAATAAAATTAAGTATCTTGATGTTGTCATGACTGTCTCAAATAAATTTACATCTGATGAATAAATTATTATATTTTCATCCTATATTTGTAATAATTTAACTTTTTATCCCAAGGAACGTAATATTAGTGGTCGGTGACGGCATGAGCTTAACGACAGCGACGGCTGCCAGGATACTTCGTGGTCAGCGTAGGGGTCAGTCGGGGGAGGATACGGACTTAGTCTGGGATACATTTCCAGCTGTTGCACTTGCTAAGGTATTATTAATTGATGATGTTTTTTTTTGTTATGAATTTAGATTATTTTTTTATAAAATTTATCATGATAATTTTAATAGAAGCTTTAAATAAATTTTAAATTAAGATTTATTAAATTTTGTAAACAGATAAATTTATATGATATCCATCAAACTTTAATCAACGTTTGAACAGCTATGCTTAAGAGGTACTTCGGTTGAAAAAAAAAACATAAAATTTCTCAATTAAAGCTATATTACTTCAAATTTATAAAAAAAATATGGGCGAAAATTTTGGTTCTAAGAACAAATATAACATTACCTATATTTCAAATAAAAAAACTTAAGATGAGAGTCTAGAAGTACATATATTATTTTGGCCTTAGTTTTGCAAAGACTAAGCCATAAAAGAGTCTATAGCCGGCTCCGGCTTGACGGTTTTCACTATCGTTTGCAACTTTGGGCAATTTCCAATATCGTTAACAGTTTTTATATAAACGATAGAATGGACATAAAAAGTTTTTTTATTAGGAGTTGGAAACTATTAAAAATTTCATTAAGTACTATTTTTTAAATAAAATTTTATACATTTATAAAATAATAATATTATATTAAATTTAAAGTGAATTTTAAATTAAATTCTTTATTTGATATGGAGACTGTTTTAATTTTGTTAATTGGACAAAGATAGAGTTAGTCAACGTTCAATCAAGTTTATTTTGTTAATTATGAATATCGGAATCATTGCAATGATATACTATGTTAAATAAGACCATATTGCAAGTTAATTTTTATATCTATTCTTATAATAAAATCGTAACGGATCGGTTTCTGTAAATGGAAGACATAAAAGAAAAATCAAACTAAAAAATCTTGTTGGAGGCTCTCGTTAATGTAATAGAACCTAAAACAATATTTAAAAATCTGTTTGTCTGTATACGTTTTTTATTATTGCTAATCTTAAAAAAAGGCTTAACCGATTTAAATGCAGTTTTCACCATTGAATTCTGGCAAGCTTCACTTCACTTAACATTTAGTGTTTGTTTTATTTCCATCGGTTTACAAATAAAAAAGTTATGTCAATATAAAGAGTTGCATGCGACAATATTGCTTCAATAAGAGTTTTATTAAATTAGTTAATATTTTAGCTATCAATGTAAGGATCTTCTTAAAAAACAAGCAACCCGACTTCATAAAACTAAAATAAAAAAAATCAAAACAATCGGGACCTTTTCTCCAACCAATTAGACATTTATATTTTACCTTTTTTATTATGAACATTTAATTTGTTAAAGAATGGGTCCCGATTGTTAATCGTAATGTACTATTGTGCTTGTTTTTTATCATTTTAGTCTTATGTAATTTTTTTTTATTATATTTTATTCCAATTTGTTAACTTCGACTATACCATATATCGTGATGATTTGAATTTATTTTCATATTCCACTAACAGTAGGTTACTACCATCATGTAATCATGTAATTAGAGCTGCCTACTGAAACGCACATGTGGTCGATATATTTTATTATTAAATAGTTGTCGATATGATGCATTTTATATTATATTATTGTCATGTCTTTCTTAGTGACACTCGCAAGGCTATAACGAATCAATATAAGAATTACCAAAATTGGCCATTGGCTTTGGTCTCTTGATAAACACACTACAATCCTTTACGACGAGCAGTCGGGTAATAAATGCAGGCTAACGCAATTTCAAAATTACTGTTATTATTAATGGATGTTAAAACAACTTCAAAATCGTTATAATGATTATAAATTGTTATTTAAGATGAAAATTTTTTTTAAATATCTATTCAACCACACTTGACGTAGATTCTCGATATTTTTTTTTATTTGACAATATGACTCTGAGTGTTGCTATGATGAATTTTGTTTGATATCATTTTCACAATGTAAATTCTGTTGTAGTTGTTCAGGCGTAAAGGTAAAATTAATTACTATTTAGTTTACTTCAAGTAATTATGTCAAAGACGTCTGAAAACTAATAGAGGCGTCTACTAATTAAAATTATACATTTTTATATTACAAGCTAAGAGCTTTCACGGAGAAGTTAATTAATTTAAATAGTAAGTTCCATCTTTGATCCCAAGTTAATCTCTTGTAGAAACAAATCGTCAACTATAATCGTATTATGAGGATAGGGTCCGGCAAGATTACGAAGGGTCTACATACACGGCGATTCGCCCAACTTAATTAAAACTATGTTAGTACAAAATGTTATCTTCGGCCATGATGAAACCTGAAGGGAACATGAGTTACTTTATTAATGTACATTTTATTCAAATAAATCATATTCGAACTTACTTCGTTTATTTGGTGGGTTTTTGTGTTGTGTATCTAACAGAACAATTGTTAGATAATAAGAGATATCATCTCTGGCAGTTTTTTCATGCATAGTTACGAGTATATGAAATGGGTATATATGTATAGCAACGCTTTATGCCAAAATATATACAATGGTGCATTTTCGCAGAACTATAAGTAATAACGAAGCTAGACGATATCATTACGTCAGTCTGGTTGGGTACATTTTATCAAAGATATTTGTTATTACAATTGTGAAGTAACTTGGGTTCGACGAATAAAGAATATTTCAATTATATTCTGTTCGTATCTCAGAAATAACAAGTTAACACATAATAATAATAATGAAAGTAAGCAAAATAAATTTTCCCTAGATTACTTTTGTTTGCCTGTCGTCTCCAACTTCACTAAAACATACGTTCACTACCTCACGTCGGCCTCTATATTGTTGTTCATAAAGAATACATTTTTTATCAGTTTCCTTGTCGTCTTTCGAGGAAGGTTGCATAAATTACAAAGGTGTGTTTTTATTTATTCCGTACATATGTATAGTTTTTTTTCGCTGTCATATAACGCCAATAACTATGTATGAGAAATATATATATATATATATATATATATATATAGGCCAGGTGCAATATTAATCCGCCGCGTTTCGCGGTAGACTCTGCACCGTGAGGTTTTCGTGGATATTTGGATGGCCTACATCTGCCAGTCCGCGAGTCCCACATAACCTTCTCGAGTGCCCACTCGGACCGGTATCCATAATAGGAATTCCTCACTATAAAAAAAGGTGCAATATTATAAAATTAGGAATGAAGTACGTACGTAGGTACGTAGTACGTACGTATGTACGTACTTTATTCCTAACTTTAAAAATATAAAAAAAATAATAAAACGCTATTTTATATTGTTGTACGTTTATTTTCTTTATAATATTAAATCTGTTATAATATTAAATTTAATATTACTTATCTATCTTTACACAGACGTACAACATAGACGCTCAAACTGGTGAATCATCAGCCTGTGCGACCGCCCTCTTGTGCGGCGTGAAGGCTCGATACGAGACTCTTGGTCTAGATGCGAGCGGACGGTTTAATAACTGCGCATCCGCAATAAGCTCGAAAGTCACTTCGCTGATAGATTGGGCGCACGATGCTGGTAAGTGAAACTTTAGTTTGTGTTTGACTTTATATATTTATTTGAGATACTTAAATACAGGCTATGCGTTTCAAGTCTAATTGCTTTTGAAGTAATATGTATGTATCTGTGTATGGTGATGTGTAATAATATCATTGTACTGTTGTAACTTAAGAAAGCTAGTTTTTATTAGAATAAAATATTAACATCTATTGTCTTATTATTTTTTATTGTCTTCCAGCAACTTCTATTAAATAAACAAACTGATAATATAAAAAGATAAAATTTAGAACTATTTATTACTAGATCTTGTCGGATCATTGGCTACTTTGTTTTTATTTTGTTATGGGTGGAAAAAGAAACAGACATGTATTTTTTTTTAAATAATAACAATTATGATATTACTGTAATATCCTACTGCAAAATTTTGCAAGCTAGTCTATTCAGACAAAATATACAGCAATCGTTTAATATTAAAAGAGATGAATAGGGCAGGTCCATTGCTAGATTGCTTTTTATTTCTCATGAGAGCTATATAAAGATGAAGAAAAAATTAATTAAGCGAGAAAACGACATAGTTGGATCATAAAATATTACACTAATTGTTCACTTGTATTGTTTAATTCTGCGTTATTTTTTTTCATCTGAAAAATTATATTTCCATTTTTTTCATTTAACATTTTATTGGAATGTATTTATAATATTTTTTCTTTAATGTATTTTTTTTAATAAAGTATATTGTATAGCTTTTAGGGTTCTGTATTTTTTAAGGAAAAAAGGAACCCTTATAATATCACTTTGTTGCCCGTCTGTCTGTGTTTGTCTGTCTGTCCGGCTGTCTGGCTGTCAAGACCTTTTATCTCAGGAACGTTTGGATATATCGAGTTGAAATTCAAATACTCAGGTCTATGGTCCCATAATTTTCTGACAAAAAATATTTCTACATTTACTTAAAAAAAATATATGGCCATTTAAAACGCGTATTTCGACACTATTAAGGGAATTAAAATTCATAGGGTACTTCCGGTTGACCTAGAATTATAAAAACTATAAAATTGGTGGTTAAATGATAGATATTGTAATAATAAATTAATCTAATTAATATTAAAATAATATATTAATCATATTTGCGAAATTATTTGGTAAACGCCTTGTTGAAGTTTGTTAGATAAACGTATATAGGTATGTACATTATTTCTTTGTATTAAATTAAGAAGTATGTATTAAATGCTTTCTTATTTACTGCAGGCTTGATAAATGTGAAAAAATAATTATTATCGTGCTCCAGATGTCTTTGGTATAATTTATTGTACACGAACATGACATAGCAGAAAATGAAATGGTCTACATTCTACATGATTTATGACATAATTTTATGTTTTTTTTTTAAATTGCTATGGGCCACAGACTTTGATCGTTCTTGCCTTTCTCACTCCGCGTTTTTCTCTACTAAGTTTTGGTTTATTATGTGTGAAGGGAATATTATTATTATTAACATCGTTTTATATTTTAAATAAGATTTCTTGTTGAATTAGTTCGTCATAACTACAGTAATAAATAGTTTTAGGGGATAAAATGAATTTTTAAATACTTAATTGAATAAAAATCAATTTTTGTTTTACTTTTGAACATGAATAAAAAATTGATCGCTATAACAGTTTGTTTAAAATTAAATTTGAACACAAATCTTTTGATAATGAATTGTTCTTAGGTAAATCCAGTGGTATAGTAACAACAGCACGTATAACGCACGCGACACCGGCTGCCCTGTACGCGCACGCGCCGTCCCGCTACTGGGAGGACGACAGCCGCGTGCCCCCCGCCGAGAGACGCGACTGTAAGGACATAGCCTTGCAGCTGGTGGAAAATGAACCCGGTAGGAGTATCAATGTGAGTATATTCATTTATTTATAGATTAGATGCACTTTAAAATATGTGATTGTATATTTTTTATTATGTTATTCTATGATATATTATAACCTATTATAATTATATTATGACACAATCAAAATAGTTTTCATGCTTGAAATATATAGTTAGCTATATATTGCTCTTCATTCTTTTTATCTAATATATGAAGTTTTGGTGTTTCGTTTAATAAATATTCGGATTTTCGGATTAAAACATTTCGTTTGGAAAAGAGACGATATGAATTTTGCTGAAAAGCAATTATTGGTTGCACATTTGAACGGTTTTAACAAAATGTCAGTTGTTTCAATATTTTTATATAAGCCTCGCTTCCCATCATCAGATATTAAATGACAAAAATATGTTTTTTTTTCCTGAAAATACTTTGTATGACACTATTTAGTCAAATATAGAGAAAATACGAGCTTGGCTTTAGAACGAATTATTTTATTTAATAAAGCTATAAGAACAATAGCTTAAGAAATATTGCATAAATTAAAAATACATAATTTATAACGTTTTATCAAAATACATGTATGTGGTGCGCCAAGATTTCAAGAGTTCTTGTATATTATATGAAAGACTGAAAGGAATATTAATGTAGGCCATTTTGCATAATATCAACGTTCTTATATACTCCTTATCGTGAGACACCCGCCTATAGATGATAGTCGGTAGCCTTGGATGTAGGACGTGACTGCGAAAATATTGCTTTTTTCGTTGCTTGTATTATACTCGCGATACAATAATATTCAAATAATGTACGTAAGTTACATGTTTCAACGTTAAGTCGATTATTGTACAAATCTGTAATCAAGTCCAAAAAATATTCTAAACAAAATAAAAAATCGCCGATGTATTAGATCAAGTAGGATAGAGATAGGGAGCACTATCTCATATGAGGATTTAGCAGAAAAAGTGTCGACCGAAATGGCGCTATTAACAAGTAGTTACTTAAATCATTATTTTCTTTTAAAAAATCTTTTTACCTGTTTTGATGGACACTTTTTCATACGCGGAGACGGCACTTCTCACCTCTACCCTCCATAGACCAGGTGACCCATAGGTTTTTTCTGTCAAATTTGAGTGAGGTTTCGTTTAATTCTTTCTACATACACTAATAATATAAATATCATATAGAAATATTTTCATATTATAAATCTTGGAATATATTGAAACAAGTATAAGTAATAAAAAAGTATGAATATAACGATCAGTAAATATGTTTTTTTGTGTAAATATAAATAAACAGCGCATACTTTACTGTATTTTGTATTTATTGTATTCACGTAACATATCAAAAAAAAGTTCTTAAACACCTGTCAAACCTGGTTTAACCACACCATCGATCGTCGTCACAGTACGATATTTTTCTTACAACAATAAACCTTTTTATAAGGGGGCCCAAACTTTGATTCATAACGAGTTTTTTTACCTAAATATGAAAGGCTAAAGGAAAGTAACTCACTTTGTGCTGATCGACGTGAACGGTAATTATTTTCCCGATAACCTTTTTTTTCTATACAAAATGGGAAATAAGGGATTGAGGTCGCAATTTATGAAATAGCACTTTGTTTGGAGCTCTCAGTGAAGTTATATGAAACTGTAAAATTTTAAAAGCAGATATATGTTTTTATATAACACACACACATATATATATATCTATATATATAAAAGGACATGCACCTGACTGACTGAGGTAAGACGCACGCACAGCCGTAACCGCTGTGCGTAGAAACGTAAAATTTGGACAGATGTTTATTTTCATAATCTGGACATCCACTAAGAAGGGATTTTGAAAAATTTTAAAATGGGGGAAGGGATGAAATAGGGATTGAAAGTTTGTATGGATTTTTTTTTAAATCGCCACCGATATTTATAAAAAAATAAATTCAGACTGTTAAAAATATTTTATTGAACACATGTTTCGTGGTTTTTTTAGGATTCACCCCTAAGTGTGCAAATAAACGGGCGAATCCGCGGGCGCTCACTAGTGTATATATATATAGGCCGTCGTGGTCCAGGGGCACAAGGGTGTGACTGTAAGGCAACGGTTGTAGGTTCGCGGGTCCCACTCGAGGAAATTTGTTCTGGTGTCGAGGCAAAACGCGGCGATGAGTTTCAATACCCAACACGCAAAGCTTCCAAAAAGCGATTTTCGGCGGAAAGTGGAAAACGGAATGTCTTAACACTAAGTTCCCTCTGCCTGCTGTGTGTTGGATACAGCGTGAAGCTGATATTCAGTGTTTCGGTAGATATTTGGAAATTTTATATTCTGCGCTCTTGATTTTTTTTCTAAATATAGCTCAATAGTAGGCCTTTAGTATAATGTAACAGTTCAAAACCATCGGCTTATAAATCTTGGAAATAACATGAAAACAAAAACGGTTTTTGAATAAGCTAAACATTATCAAATACTTTCAAGAGCTGTAGTGAAAAAAAATACTGTTGATTTTTTTCCAGAAGTAAGTTAAAAACTACTAGTATAAGAATAAAATAATCTCTGAAAGTTTCATAGGCGCATCTCAACATGTCAAAAAATGTACTGAAATAAAAAAAAAATATTCTCCAGTAAAAAAATATTATTGTTATTACGAGAATCGACTACATTTAATTCGATTTTTTACATATTTACATAAGTATTTGCAGTTTTACCAGTCTACTATATTATTGAGTACAAATATTTTGATATCTTAAAGCTATCCTAGCACAGGCCGTGAATTGGGAGGTGGTTAATATTAACTTTCACACGTTATGAAACAAATAATTCACTAGTATTTTTTTTTGGGCTGTCCCTATTTGCCAATTTACTTCAAGAATCAGATTTTTTCTAATGAAATACAAATTTTCGAATATCGGCCGAACCACTGAAAATCGGCAAATATACATGGGAGTGAAATGAATAAGTATTGAGGTCTTCTACCCATAAACAACGATTGATCCATCGATCGCGTTACATCCTGTACAAAAAATATTCCTTTTACAGCACGTGAAAAGATGCATTGTATGAGTACGGAATATGAGTACGGAGGATTCTTATAAAAGAGTCCAGAGAAACAATACCGAAATATATTTAGTATTTAATACAATATAATGTCTTATAGAGAATAGTCTTCCTTTGAAACTTATGGCTTCATTGTTTTGATAAGTAACCTTTAAGATAGACATCAGTACAAAGGACAATATTCTCTATCTACTACATGCACTATATCCTATTACATGTGGACTGCTTTGTAAACAAACTTTAACTTTATTGAAATAGAAATATTAATAATATATTCAGTAAGAAGCTTTTGGAACTTTCATAGAAATTTATTCTGTATTTTCTTTGAAATTCTTTTAGAAACTGTATCTTTGGAGGTAGTTCGATAATTTTCTTTTCAATATGTATATATAATATATATTTATCTATATATATATATATAGGTTGCCTGGAAGATATCGCTTTAAGCGATAAGGTCGCCTTGTTGTACTTTTTTTATTATTATTATTATGTGTTTTAGTTATTTTTTTATATAACATTGTATCGTTTATAATTTTAAAAAGTTTAACCTGTCAATATAAAATACTTATTTATTTTACTTTTTGTTTGTACTTTAATAAAATATATTTACAAAGGTAATAATGGGGGGTGGTAGACGCCATTTCCTACCAACTATAACACCAGACCCTGAACATCCAAATAGAGAAGGAAGAAGATTAGATGGAAGAAATTTAGCCGAAGACTGGGCTAGAGAAAAGAAGAGAAGGCGATTACGAGCTCAATATATCCATTCAAGAGAGCAACTTGCTAAATTAGACCCGAGAACGGTGGATTACTTATTAGGTAAGGCTTTTTAAGAATTACAATATTTATATTTAATTATTTATGGACACAAATTACCGATATTTTTTTGGTTGTAAAATTCATTTTATATATAAATAAATGTAATAATATATTTAATTAAAATATTAAAATTTACAATCACAATATTAATAACTTAAGCTAGAATCTAATCTAAATATGTAAATTTCTTGACTAGCGACGACTAAAAATATATTTTTCTTCTATTGCGTACGTAATGAAAAGAAAACCGAATGAAATTAGCCGAATTGGAGTCCTAGAATGTTATGTACTTTATTTTAGACGAAGAAACGCTTCCAACTGTTCAGAATAAGTTCTGTAATAATAAATGAACGGTGAATTATTCATTTAAAACAAAAGACAAAGAATTTTGTAACTTACTATTCCGCTAGAGCAAACTTTGGTTTCTTATAAAAATAGTAAAAGAACTTAAAAATGTTACTTCCTTCGTTTTAGGTAACGTTTCAAAATATTTTCTTGAACAATTTACATGGCCGTCTAGTATTTTGTAGTTTTTTGTTTTGTTTCGGAGTATTTTTAAATAAAGCTTTTTTAAAAAAATGTCCGTATAGTGTTAAGAAAAGTGCTTTAGTTTTAAGAAAATAGCTCTAGTGCAATCAAAGCTCTATAACATTTTAATACTTATTTAGAAACCGTATAAAAATTTGAACGCAGCGGGACTCGAACCCGCGCCTCCGACCGACCAGACCGACTGGTCGGTTTCCAGGAAGCGCGGGTTCGAGTCCCGCTGCGTTCAAATTTTTATACGTTTTCTAAATAAGTATTTTTCTTTCCTAAGTGTGGAATAACACTTTAAAAAATGTTTAAAAACATTTTAATAGTTTACAATATCTCAAAGTGAGCGAGCGCATTACATAGCGGCACTTCATTTGTTATGAGCAGGTGTTAGAGTTACTACAGATATAACGCTATGCTCGGCTCCACTATAGCATTGTTTGTATAAGAAAAATATTGATACAATTTATGTATGGTCTATCTGTTACATCTGTTTTAAATTCAAATTCAAGTTCAAATTACACGTCAAATTATTGAAACTGAAATATCAAAAAAATATTAAAGATGATAGATAAGGTATCTACTCTAGCTACTCTTAAACTGAAGTTACAAACACATACAAGTAATTATAATAACACGCAGTTTGTCTGTTTCTGTCTGTGCTTTTTATATGGGAGCAGTATATAGGCTAAAATATTTCAAACTCATACCTAAAAACAAAAAATAATCAAGATTCCTCAACAGTTTAGACGTAGGATTATTAATTATTTTCATTTCATATTTTTTATCCATACTGTATTACGTGTGACTCGCTAACGATATATATCAATAACGTATATACACCTACTGGTGTTTACACCTACTACTACAAAAATGCTACAAACTTTGCCGATTTGACACATTTCATTTTCAAAAAACATACCAGAACGAGAAAGGGATATATCTCGTTATATTTTACGAAATTACTTAATTTCTTTAATAAACCTAAACAACGTTCAACTTCACTGGCAATACCTGTGACTCGATTTCGTGAATAAGGCGTGTGCGATGTTGATGTTTGATAAGTTAGTTCCTGTGTGCGTCATTCTTAACAAATAGCGTTTTACTTTACAAGGATAAATGTATTATTTATTTTGTTTGAAAAAAACACTTTTTCATTTTTGGCAAAACCCTTTTTGTTTTTATCGTATGAGGCTTAAATAGTTGTAGTAGTTAAAGTTGTGCTTTAATTTTAAGTGGTGAAGACAAAAACGCTCTGTATACTTAAAACTGTTAGTGGTTGACTGAACGCAATGATTGATAATGAAATATATATATTTTTTATTTAGATAATTTTGATTATAATAAATTACAATGTTGAAAACTACAATGATGATAATTGAATAACAATGTTGAAAACGAAAAAAATACTTTATACAATAAATTATTGCATTAAAGGAAAAAAATACAATTCTAGCTAGCTTTCAAATATACATTTCAAATATTAAAATTAAATATTTTTAACCACACGAATATCATGGAAACGTAATAACTATATCATTAACTGAATAGCCCTTATCCTGTTTCACAGTTTATACAAGAGCTGCGGTTTGCAAAATATAATATTTAACATTGGGAACGAGAAAGACAATAATATCATTATTTTAATTGCACTTTACT